>APFE030638552.1:75687-144158 GCA_000404065.3 Pinus taeda | reverse complement strand
CACAGTCCTAGAGTTGTAAAGCTACATAGGAACCCATAGATTATTATAAGTGACAAATATCCCATTTCCACTTTAAAAGGATGTGATAATGCACAAAAGTGTGCATAATTGGTAATTCTATCAACTACCACTGTGATGACACTCTTTCCTTCAAACTTGGGTAAACTTGTGATAAAATCCATTGAGACCTCCTCCCAACACCGACTTCGAATGGCTAATGGTTGTAACAAACCCAGGGTCTTAATTGTCTCAACTTTATTTTGTTAGAAAACCAAACATTTTGCCACAAACTTCTAAATATCAGATGTAAGGCCATCCCAAAAAATTTCCTTCTTGAAATTTTTTAAAAATCTTGAGTCTCCTCCTAAGGGGGAGGTGTTCAATTCTAAAATAATCTTTTTCTTGATTTAGGAATTCTTACAGAGATATAAGCGATATTTGTACCGTAATGAATAATTTTTCTAGATAAATGTATCATATGTTTTGGGAATTTTCTACAACTTTTGAATGAGTGTCCACACATCTTTTTCATTCTTTCTATTGGCTTGAATGGTGCCTGACCTAGGTTCAACATTAGTTAGCCAAACAAATCCCTACACTACCAGCCTTTTCGACATTAGCCTATGGAGTGCGGACTGAAGTATCACCCGAAGCACTATGGGGGGACGCTGGAACCAAGTTTCCATAGCCTGAGATGGTCATGATGTCAATTTATTCCTTCTATTCCTGCTTTCGTGCAGGTCATTAAGTTCTAGGGCTTTGTCTTCCTAACCCCTTATTCCTCCCTTTGATACATCTGCAAAAGGCTACGACTCGCCTTTTCATATCCGTAACCTTTGATTCAGATTCTTTCACGCTGCTAAGGTAGTGTATTGCACATATTGTCAAGTTACCTTAAGAATCTTATTGATTATTAGATACTTACAGTTAGCATTGCATAAACAGATGTTCTTACTTGCATTCAGTTACCCAACATATTTGCATTCATTCACGCATCATATAAGCATTATAAAGGAAATTCATGCATAAAATGACAAGATGCATTAATCAGAACAAAGGCACAAAATTTGTAGAATACTTCTCTTTATTGTTATCTTCAAGCAATTACAGACTCTATCCACCCTTCCCACACAGTTGTAGGGGTCTCCGCACTCACCTGCGGACTTCCGTACTAGGCCTCTATGATGAAACTTATCACTAAGTAATTATATGGGGCTTAATTGACATTAATTCACCTCCTAGCCTAGTCAAACCAACTATTCTCACAACTTATTGCATAATTTTGATTATATTTTGTTTATGAGATGAGTAGAGTTGGATATTTTTCTTTGTGGTCTAATGCGCATGTAATGTAGGAATAAAGGATAAAAGAAAGGAAAATGCAAGGATAAAAGATAAAAGCAAGGAACTATGGTAATGACTTCGGTAAAAACCCGAATGCGACAAGGGAGAGAAATTACAGGAGGTAAATCCTCTCATTTATTGCCCCTTCGTTCGAATATCCCTCCATCAGCTGAAAGTATAAACAACCCCCTTCTAGAAGGCAGCCAAGCAAGTGAAGGTGCAAATAGCCAATCAGGAGTATGATAAGGAAGCCAAGCAAGTGAGAGCACAAAACAAGCCAAATCATGTGTAGTAGAAGGTAGCCAAGCAAGTGAAAGTATAAGTTTATCTTGAGTTGGGAGCCAAGCCTCCCTACTAGAAGGCAACTGAGTTAGTGAAAGGGAAAGCACAAGTTTATCATTGAATTGGGAGCTGTGCCTCCCTAATTTTGAAGTAATAGGAGACTTAAAATTTATAAGTAAATAGGCTTAGGACATCGATTTTTTAGTTACCAATCAGTTACTAGTAGTCACACGGAACTAGCAAGAATTCAGGCTTTTCACTGTAGAACTCTACTTTCTTTTCAAGCTGCAAGTCTTGTAACAGTTTTTGATTTATAATGAAGATGAGTTTTTTTTTGAGCCAGCACTGAGTTAACTCATAGGGCTGAGTCTCTTGGGTTAGGGCCTAAATATAGCAACCAGAGCTCCACTTTATTGTATTGATATGCTAGGATAGATTCCTGTTTTCTGTTCATTTTCTTAATTAGATGCATTTTCATTACAACAGTAGTACATATTCATGGTTTCATGTTCATTTTCTTAAGTAGTTCATTTCCATTACAACACTAGCATAGCTTCATGGTTTAGTTGTTTATTTGCTTAAGTAGTTGCATTTGCATCACCACAGTGTAGAGTAGATGATTCATGGTTTAACTAGTTATTTGTTTAAGTAGTTGTAGTCTCATTACAATAGTGTAGAGTAGATTAATTGTGTTTCAATTTGCTTCTTTTATGCTTTCATTCAATTACCGGTTAGTAAAGAAAATATCCACAAGGATGCCCACAGGCGTCTTGAACTCATCTACTCCCTCTCAGACCATGACATGAGGAAGAAACCTGCAGCAACCTAAAAAACGCAGGGTTTTGGTTTTCACAGGGAGCTTGTTGTTTAACAAAGTCACTGGGTTCATTACATTGTTACTCTATTCCTTTCATGATCATCTTCTCCTTCACTGTCTTCCTATCACTTGATCTCCCTCATATCCCTTTCATTCCCCCTCAGCATGAAATACTTAGGCGGAAGCTGTTAATTCATGGTTTAAATGGATTTTGCTTGTAATATTCCTTTCATAACAAAATGTGACCAATCACCACTTTATTCACTTTTAACCATGAATTTTTTCACTTTAAATCCCCACCATTGACCTGGCCTATTAGATCCGATGGCTATCCCGTGCCAGCTCGCCAACTAGCTCGGTCAAGTCTCCACCATTGATGTGCTTAGCCAAATCCAATAACTATCACACCATATCGTGTGGATTTCTATTCGATCGTTATCCACCCAAGGGCATGTGATAAGAGTGGTTTCCCCATGCTATGAGTTGCCCGGGGAAGCTAATCGTGCAAAATTCTAGAAAACCACTTACAGCTTTGAGGGCATGTGATAAATAGCTTACTGCCTTTAAACCTGCTCCATCATTTCTGCACATTTTCTTCTCCTACTTTAACCTCCACCATTGATCCGTCCCTTGATCCAACAACTGTCGCTTCACTTGATTGTCAACTAGCTTGGTCGATCTCCACTATTGATTAACCGGTCTCATCCAACAACTGTCATGCCATATCACGCAGATTTTTGTCCGATTGTTATTCGCCTGAGGGCACACGAAAAGAGTGGTTTCCCCATGCTACGTGTTGCCCAGGGAGGCTAATCATGTGAAATTTCAAAATATAGCTTATGGTTTTGAGGGCATGCGAAATACAACTTACCACCTCCACCAACCCGCTACCATTTTCGCACATTTCTTTTGCCAACGATCTAATCTCCGCCGTCCATCTGCCAATTAATGTTGTTTGTCCATCTCTTGACTAGGCCTCCGTGATATAATCTCAACTGTCCATCCTATTAGTTAACCCTGTTCACTCATCTACCTATGTACCCTCCTATGATCTGATCTCAGCTGTTCGCTTTCCTTATCCGTTGTTTCTCCCTTACGTCCTGTTTTGACCAATTTTGATCTCTGACTGCTCTTCCGCTTAAATACAGACTTATCTTAGTTTTGTTTGCTTACCCCTTAGTTTAGTTTTGATTTTTTCTTACTTCTGCAACTTAGATAACAACATTAGATAGTGTTGTTTTAGCAATTCTACTTCACATAGCTGTTTAGATGGTTAGTTAGGGTTTGGTGTGAATTACCATTACATGATTTTTTTCTTCATTACTGTAGTAGAGTAGCTCTCCCTTAGAATAGATTTTCTCTTCTTCCATCAAAATCATGCTTCTTCTAACACTATATAATTATGGCTTCGAACCCTTGGGGTCTCTTGCCAGATGAGCAGTGACAACAGGCACTACCTTCACTTCTACTTGTGTATATAGCATTGTCACCTCCAAGTTTGTACGATCCCCAGGATGATAAGTAAAGATGGTAACCCTACGCGTTGCAACATTCTTGTTGCAATGCCTAAGCTCATCACTCTGTGAACTCAGCTGTAGAGCCTCTACCTAAGCTACGACCCAAAACTTAGACTTCTTACTTTAGAGCTATGACTATATTCTTCATTACCTTACTCTAAAGCTACTTAGAGCTTAGCTCATTTTATATAATCCCATGGTCTGCGGACCATGGGTAGATCTTTTATAGCTGACTTTACTTTACAAAACTAAGGGAGGACAACCCTTTATGACACCTGACACCTTCACAATCCGCGACCACAAAATGTGGAGTATTTACAATTTTATTACAAAATTTGTCTAAAACGGGGGATTTTAGCCCTAAAGCTATCCTTGGGGGATCCTATTCCCAACATCCCCCCAACAAAAACATCGTGACTCGCTCTCAAGTCACTCAGCAGGCGTGGCGATCTTTACGCGAAGCCCTTCCAGCTCGAACCGTATGACTGCAACCTTGGCCATGCACTGAGATGCTGCTTGCTTCACAACTTTGACCATCTGCTTGGTCACTTCTCCTGCATTGTCGGCCTGAAGCTTTTCCTGCGTCACTTGCAGAGTTGCAAGCTTGCCTTCGATAGATCCTGTCACTGTTTAAGCCTCATCCAGCCAGGGCTTTAGTCATTCCCTTAGCACTACTCCCTTGTGGAGCACTGCATCCACTTGTTCCTTCAGTTGCT
This sequence comes from Pinus taeda, assembly GCA_000404065.3. Lineage (NCBI taxonomy): Eukaryota > Viridiplantae > Streptophyta > Pinopsida > Pinales > Pinaceae > Pinus > Pinus taeda. The sequence goes on along the minus strand of APFE030638552.1, from coordinate 139,482 downwards.
TGGCCTCTTATAGTTTGTCCAGTCTCTTTGTCAGTGCGATGGTTCATGTTGTGCCCTTAACCTCATCATAGCACTGTTGTAGCTCATGTGCTTCCATCTCTAGTCGCAGGGCATTGGCGTCCTCCTGCAAGCTTGTCAAGACCTTAAATGACTGCTAAAAAAGTTGTGTACAATCTGCTACTACACTATCCACCGCCACTACTGATTCTGTGACAGTGGTCACCTACTTCTCCTTGACTTCTGGCGGAGTTGAAGGCTCGGCCTTCAACAGCAACACTGTGATCTACAGGTTCAACTCCAACTAAACCCATGCCATCTGAGTATGAGTGTTGTGCACCCCTGTGGCCAACTTATGAATGCGCACCTTGAATGGCGCCTCCTCAGTAATGGCTAATTCTTGGACCATTCAGCATGCCTTCTCAATAACCTGCATGATGCGCTTCCTCTGATTGGTCACCTCGGTCTCAATGGCAATGATATAATCTCATTGTAGTGCCATTTGCTTGTTGTTGATCCGTTGTTCACTAATCACTTGGAGGGCAAGGTGCTCATGGGCCCTCAGCTCTACAATCACTGCATCTTGTAAGAGGTGGAGCCCTTCACGTAGGAGTGCTACCAAATTCAACCCTACTCCCTGTAGGGTGCTAATAGTGGGCCTGTCAGCCTCATTATCTATGGTTAGTACTCCATCAGGCAGCATGATTGCACTGGAGGCCTTGTCATTTAGCATCTTGGTAGCCTCTCAAGTGCCAATAGCTAGGATGGTAGAAATTGTTCCAGCCTCAGACGCACGGGTCTGCAGCTCTTGTAAACCTATATGGATAGTCCCCAAGATGATTTGTTGTTGCTGCTCAAACTGTTGCAGGGCCTTCGTGGTGACATCTCTCACTATGTCTCTGATATCATGCAATTCGCCCTATATGAGTGTGATAGGGTCTAGTAATGTCTTGGTAGCTTTCGATTTCTTCCTCGACTCCCCTTTCTCTAGATCCCTTGGGAACTTGATGCGGTTAGATGTCTCCTAAGGGTCTGTGTAATGCTGCTCATCTGTATGCTCCTCGGTCTCACATGAAGGCAACCTCACGCCTTTGTTAAAGAATGGCTCTGCCCCACCTTTTTGCCTCATTTTCTACTGCACAGCCTCACGCTTCGCCTCAACCTTCTTAGTGGCCTCCTTATTTCTCTTTTCATCCAACTATGTCATATTAAGCTTGGCCTCCTCCTTCTTCCTCTATGTGATGAACTTTCTTCCCCCACTTCCAAGTCTATTGTAGAGTGCCACTCTACCGACCATTGATCAAGTACTGCATCAATGGTGTTATCCATTTCCAAGTAAGGCAAGTCGTACCATTTCTATGTAGGGTCCTTCCGTACCCTGATAGATAATTGATGGATGTTTGCTTTAAACTCTCCGTAGCCATGTAGTTTGGCGTACACCGTAGGGGACAATCGTAGTTTACGATTGATAGCCATGTGGATGTTCATCTCCATTAAGATCCATAATATCTTGTTGTCCTTGAATCACCACGCATCCTTGGTCACCCATAGTGAAGCATACATCATTGCTTTTGGAAGGTCTGCTGCGACCAAAGGGAACAGGCTATCGTCTGATAGCTCCCATGCTACCAGCACAATTGATAGCAAGAGGCACATGTAGTGGAACATCTTGCTTAGCTCTTGTGCTTCGCAGCAGTTTGCTAAGAACTCTCCGTGAAGGTAGTCTGACTAGTTGAACTGGACTCCTTTGACATATTGAGCTCCTAGCGTGAGGATGGCGCTGACACCTCATTGGTGTGACACTTCCTCATCACCTTCCCTGCTAAGATCTATGTGGCTACCTTCACAATACAGTCGCAAATTTTGGATATAGCATATCCACACGGCTTCTTCACCAATTTAAATTTTTCTTTCATAACTCTACGAGGGCCCGTTCACCACTTTTTCTAACAAATATCATGGTCAGATTCTCTCCTATGTAAGGCAATTTCATTATCCTATGAATTAGCCTATCTGTGATGGGTATTGGCTCCTCCACCCACAGACACCCATCATTCACTGAGCACAACAACAACTTGATGACCAATACTGTCACTGGGGTGCGGTTGTAGTACGACACCCAAAGCAGGTTGAGCAACCCTACCTTGTTTACTCATCTAAGCCACTTCCGTGACTCCAATGCAGTGATTCCAATATTTGTATCAATGATGCGACGCATTAGCTGCTTGATCGATAGGTGTGGGAACTTTTCATCATCAGCCAAGTCCTAGTCCTCAAGTTTCAGTAACAGTACCCACACCAAGCGCGGTCATTCGAAAAAAATATCATTTGGCAGCAGAGGGTTTGCAAGGGGATCTTTCTTTCGTCGATGTATTCAAGCACCTTGGTTTTGGGCTTGCGTGGAGGGATATACTCAGGTAACTGAGTAACAAGGTCCGCACCCTAGGTTTCAACCTCCTATACTTCGATTCCCACATCCACATCATCCATCAGGATGTCTTTAATGTCTTCCTCCTCTGGCTCCAAATTTATGGTCTTGCCTTTCTCTTGTGCGATGGGTTTGGTGGGTTTCTCCTTGGTGATGAGTGCACTAGTATTGAAGGCTGCTTTCCCTTTTTATCCTTGGTAGTTTCTTTGGCTGGGTTCGGCTTTGGTCTCAGCGTCCTTGATAATTTAGGGACTTCTGCTAATACTTCATCCACTTCTGGAGCAACTACTCCTACCTCTATCTCCATTTCCGGTGCTGACTCCTCTACTACTTCCTAGGTATTTATAGCTTCTGTGGGTGCCGACATAATGTTTTCCAATAGTGCTTGTGTTGTCTTTGGTAGGTTTGCAAATGTTGGAGTCTCTTTCAAAGCCTTGAATAATTCTCGGTTCATGAGTGCCTCAAAGCTTAACAACTCAATTCTCAAAATGCCAAGTGTTTTTTGGTGGACAACCACTTGTAATTTATTTGGCATTTTGAATTCAAATCCAACCATTTCCCCCAAATTCGGTTCATTAATGCCAGATTGGTAGCAGATTGTCAAGTATCTGAGCCATAAATTTTGTCTTAAATGTTGGCCACCTACTCCATTTGCGCTGGCTTATTGGGCCCTGACCCAGGTTCGAAAGAGTTACTTATCCAAACAAATCCTGTAGCTACTAGCCCCTTCAACAATAGTTTGCGGAGCGCGGACTGAGGTCTCACTCGAGGTAGTATGGGGGGGGGGGTGTGCTAGAACCAAGCTTTCGCACCCTTGGGATGTATTGATGTGGTCTAGAGGGGTCGTGAACCATTATGTGGCCTCGCACTACTCTGGATTATTTTCGGGCTTTCACGAGGATCTGCGTGGGTGTACATTCTTCTTAATGAAATTATTATAAATCTGATCTTTAGATTATAGTTTTTAAGCAAACATTTAATAATAAAACCCAGTGCACGCAATTATAAAAGGATATAAACTCATATAACATATGCATAAATCAGAACACAATAGATCTTCGATACTTCAGAAACCACTTATCTTTCTTAAAATCTTTCCCCAATACAACAAGATCCGCCTTGCGCACTCAGCTGCAGGGGTTCATGCACACAGCTGTGTACTCTACCAGGCCTGTGCGCACACAGCTGCAGAGCCTCTATCTATCTACCGACACCCTTGACTCAGACTTACAGACACAAATAATACTGTCTTCACAAAACCATAACACCAAGATCCAAGACAAAGACTTCTCCAAAAACTGACTTCTATCCATAGAGCCTTGCTCTATTTATACCTTCCCATGGTTTGTGGACCATGGGCAGGCCGACTTCCATCTTATTATTTTACATTATTCTTTGGTGGACAACCCTTTGACTTGACTCATTAAAATTCATGCTCTGTGCACTCCATAGAGTCTTTACCATACTTTTTCCCCAATTTGTGGACTTTGGGTCCCAAAACTATTACGTAAGGCCTCCTCTACCCAACAGGTCCCCAACATAATCAACATGACTCATCCCGAGTCAGTTGTCTGGTGTGGTCATATTTGCGTGGAGGTCATCCAATAACTTCTAGGCATTTCTTATCCTCACAACAAAATCATCCGCCAGCTGCTTTACCCATTCTACACGAACCACCAATGTATCACTATCAGAGTCTGTTGCTTGCCTGGGTTCACTTGCTACCTGCATGTGTACTAACGTTTGCTCGATGTTGGAAGAGATTGCAAATGCCTCATCTAGCCAAGGCTAGATGAGTTCTTTAAGCATTGATTCCTTCTTCCAAGCCATGTCAACCTGTGCCTTGGAAGCCTGAACGTCCCTCATTCTGGCCAGTCGTTGTGTGATGGCGATTGTTTGTATGGTTCCCTAGACATTGTCATACACCTGCTGTAACTCCCGTGCTTTTGTTTCCACCTGTTGTAGCATTGGGTCATCCTATAGATATACTAGCATAAATAGGGACTAATCCAACAATCCCGAGCAATCTTCAACCACGCGCTTTATGACTTCCAACCCTGCTTTAATCTCACTGCAATTGTGCTCTCGAACTTCTGGGGGTGTGGGTGGTTGCGCCTGTAGTATTAGCTCCATGATTTTCAAATTTAATTCCCAATAAATCTTTGTAGCCTCCTCTTGTGCCATACAAATTCCAGTGGCCATGGAATGGATCTTTTCCATTATTGGAAGTTCCACTGGGACAACCAACTCTAGTATTTCGCTGTAAGCCACCACCATAGCCTATTCCACTTCTTGGTTATGGGTGACTAATTGTAGGTTGATTTACTCCAGACTTGCCTTATGCTCCCTTAAGAGTTGGAGTGTGTGACCTCCCTTGGCATGCAACTCAGTGGTTACACCATTCTGTAGTTGGTAGAGGGTTTCGCGAGGTAGAACAGTCAAATTCAACCCCCATATTTGCATGTCACCTTCAACTTCAGTTAAGACAACACCTAGTGGCAACACTAAAGTGTTCATTGTCTGATTACACACCATTTGCTCGGTTGTGGTTGTATCATTTGCTAGGTTTGGTAACATCCCTCTCGAGGGTCACACCTGTAATGCCCGCAGTTGCGCTTTGAGCTCCCCCATCATAGTTGTCTACTCTGTCATTAGCTTCTCCCATGCACTAGTAGTCACATTGCGCACTAGTTTGCTGTGGTTAAGAATTTCTTTCCCTAAGGTCTTAGCTATTTTGGACTTCTTACGTGCATGTGGCGATTCCTTGTTGTGTGGACTTTTGCCCTGGGTCACTGTTGTCATAAAGTCGGTGCATTCTTGTGTCTCTGAATCCTTCTAGTTGTCCTATTCTGAGGACATTTCTTGATCCTCTGGGGTTTCTTCAGAAATTACTCCTTGGGTTGCCTCCTGCAATGTAGCAGCCTTTTGTCCCTGACCTGTTCTTTTTGCCAGTTTAGTGAGTCGCTGCTGGATTTCCTTCTTTCACTGCTATGCTTCCATCTTTTCTAATGTAGCTTTGTCTAGGGTGCACCATTCCGGAGGCCATGCCGCCAATACTTCATAAGTTGCATCGCCTGTTGCAATGAATGGGAGCTTGACCCATATTTAGTTTGGATCCTTCCGCGCCTGGATATAGAGGTTGTGCAGGTCTTCTTTGAACTCAGCCGTGCTTTGGAAATTATTGTAGACTATTGGGGACATCCATAGTCTATGAGTGATCCAGGTCCAGATACTCGCTTCCATGAATATGCAGAATACCTTGATATCCTAGGCCCTCATGGCATCCTTTGTAGCCCAGAGCAAGGTAAACCACACTGCTTCAGGTAGGTTGGGCTCAATGCCAGGAAACTGGCTACCCTCTGGAAATTCACTTGCAACCAAAAGGGTTCATACTAGCAACCATGCATAATGGAAAGTCTTACCTTCCTCATGTGCTTCCTTACAATTTGTCAGAAATCCATTTCCTAAGAATTGTGTCGAGTTGAACTGGACTCCTTTCGCACAATTCTCTATAAGTGTAATAACAAGGGCTGGTAGCTTATCTGCACAACATTTCCTCATGATTTTACTCACTAGTTGTTGAGTGGAGACTCACACCCTGTGGTCGTTGATGCTCACCTTTACATACCCACGCTTTCCTTTTTCTAGCTTATATTTAGCCTTCATTGTTTCTATAAGGCCCACATCACTACTTGTTCCAGCTATGTCTATGGGGTCATTCCCTTTAACTGGTAGGTGCGTAATCTGGTGTAGTAACTTTGTTGTTATTGGAATCATTTGTTCCAACCAGAGATACCCATCACACATCAGACAGAGCAACTATCGGATCACAAAAATGGTGATGGTCGTGTGGCGATAGTGGGGTATCCACCTCAGATTAAGTAAGCTCACCATTTCCACAACCAGTGACCATTTCTGCGGTAGTAATTTATTTGCGTCCAATTGGGGGAACTTGTCGTTGTCTACTAGATTCCAATCTTCAAACATGATACTTGGTACTCGGCCCAGCAGCAAACCATCAAACTTTATCTCATCTAGAAGAAGCGGGGTTTGTAGCGTACTCTTTGCAGCGTCTAGGTCCTTCGGTATTGTGGTCATCCCATTCCATGGAGAGACATATGGTGGTAATGGAGGTATTTGGAATGCATCTTCTCTTTCCTCATCTTGTGCTTCAATCTGGGTGATCAAGGCTTGGAAATCTTCATTGTCCTCGTCAGGTTTGGTGGTGATTGCTTTTCCCTTTTTGGTTGCTGACCTTTTACTGAATCTCAGTGACACCCTAACTGGCCCCATTTTCTGCTTGTTTTTCCAGGGTGGTAGTGTGTGTTGAGACTTTGGAAACTTGGGGTCCATAGCCACTTCATCTAGCTCTTCCATGAACCATTCTCGGGTTATTGCCATGGTACTCATGGCGCACCTGGTAGCAAGGTGTTTGTTGGTGATCACTGGTTCAAATATCACCTTTCCTAGCGTTGTCTAGAGGGTGTTATAGAAGCACACATATTTGAATATATCCCTTCCCTCCACTTCCTATTCATCAATATCTTCTAGCCGGCAGATCTTTTTGTATCTATCTCTGAGCTTCTGTCTTAAAGACCCGCGGTTTGCTCCTCTCTACCGTAGCTAGATCTTTTTGTTAGGAATAGTGGTGTTAACAGTCACTTGCCAACCTTTCTACATGGTAGTGCAACCCTATTGGCACAGCCACGATTGTGCTATCCAACTGGCCTTGCACAAAACCTTCTTTTCGCATCCACCTTCCACAGACTTGTTTATAGTCTCACGCATTTTTTCAACTATAGGGGTGAGACTGTGCTTTCCATAGCTAGTCAGATGGTCGCACGGTCAGTGCAATGTCTCTACATCCCTACTAGCCTGGGCTACAGGCACCTTTCGAGTGCCTTCGTATCCGTTAGCTCCATAGGTGCTATTGTATGGGGTACACTCCTTCGATGGTGTTGTCACAGCCATGATAGTATGGTCGTAGCTTGTCTTATTGCCAGGGTAGACCTGGCTAGACTGGGTTTCCTTATGTGCAGACTCACGCGGCCTGCTTGTGTGACGCCCTGATTTTTTTTGTTGATTCCTTTCCCTAAGCTCGCACTTTTCCCCCTCCACTACACCCATTTGTCATTGATTTCATGCAGTCTGATGTTATTATGCCCATTCTAGGTTCTCGCATGTCTTACGATTAAGAAGCACACCTGCACCTCCCTCCTATCATAGGTCCATCACCTCTCTAGTACCTGCAGAGTCCTAGTGGATCGTCTTATGCTATTTGTGCACCCTCCTGCTTTCGGGTAGCTAGCAAGCTACATCGCCGCGGTGAATTTAGATTTTTGCTTCGTATGTGGTTAGGCATTAGCACACCATGCACCCTATTTTTCTGATGGATGTTCAACCCCTTTTGTCATCCACTCTAACTGCACGCCTGCATCCTAAAGTCTTGCCACTTTCCCCTAATCTCTTGGTGTATACTCTATCCTTGTGCAGTTGTTGCACTCGGAAACCTTGTTTGTGTACCCTACTTTTCTTTCAAAATCACTGGTTTGCAGTGCCCTACTGGTTCCTCCACTTTCACTCCACCCTCCTCAGTCGGCCGCTCCCTTACTTCTATCATTACATGGTGTAGTGATCTAGTCATCATATTACAATTTAGCATTGTTACCTTGTGCAATTGGTTTTGCCATCGCTCAATCTTTTCATTGGTGTCCGATGTATAGGAACTATCATCTTCCCATTAGATTCTCCCATCCATTGTTGGATTCACCCGATCTTGATCTTGCATTATGATCTAGTAGATATGATCCAATTCCTCATCACCCTCCTCATTGCGTATGGGGTAAGTGTAGCGTGCCCCTTCAGCCGGATCGAGCAGAACGACTACGCGCATAGACGTTTTCTCAAATATCATCTTTCGGTCTTTTATATTAATGAATCCATTCATGTCCATGGCCCAATCTATCCCTAATAGTGCTAGGTAAGGGTTACTGTCATCCATAATTTCTATTACCTCAAAGTCAATTTGTGTGCTCACGCCTTCGATATCTACTATGACTCCTTGTAGTCTTCCCATGGGCACGATCTTTTGTTGGTTTGCCATCCATAATTGAATAGGAGACCATTGTAATGTGGGCCTACCCATGTGCTCCCATGTCTGTTTAAGTAGGAAATTCACATCTGAACCCAAGTCCGAAACGACTTGATCTGTCTTATAGTCACCAATTTGGGCAATGAACCACATCTCCCACCCTGTGCATAAAGCATGCTTTCCTAGTTTCCTGATCATATGCGGTTCATGGACCCCACACATTTGGTTATCAATTCTTGCAATCCCTTCAACTCTCTACTCTCTTGTAGTAGCTTCATGCATGTCTCTAAGAAGGTATTTAACATAGAAGTATCCAACTATGGCTCATTCTGATCCTTGCTACCCAACATAGAAGGCTCCGCGAAGCTTTTCTTAGCTTCCATAAATGTTTCCTTTGCGTGCTCCAAATCAAATTCACATTGCTTTATAGGTTCCTTGAGTACCCATGCATCCTCCTTAGGTTATTTCCCCTTATCTTCTCCTGTAGTCACACCTCTTATAAGCATCACGTTCACATTAGGATCCTCCTCGTGCAGTTCCACCTTCATCATCTAGACGTTCTGAGTGCGAGTAGCCTGAAGCACCTCTTTTTCCCGCATTTGTGCAATTAGTGTGGGGCGATCTATTGTGTCATGATCGAGTTGGTAATAGTATGGGCAACATGTCCTGGTCAGGTTTGTACAATCCCACGCGTAGTCCCTAGGTCCCCCACATTTGTAGTAAATTAATTGTCCTCGACCTCATCTAGCTCCAATTCCTCCTCTTCCCCATCCATGTCCCTGAAATCCGCCCTACGCTATCGCTGCAGCCAGGTCTTGACCTCGCACCTCAGTCTGCATCCTTTGAGCAGGTGTCCATTCCATATGCAACTCATAAATTTGGCAATTGCGTTTATCATGGCCCATCGATCAACAAAAATTGCAAAATAGCTGCTGAGGGGGTTGTATCCGTTTCAGCAATAGATGATGATTGTTTGTGTTGTGCTTTCCTCCCAACTAACAGATTACGCACTAGAGCAAGGGCATCATGCTCGAACCTACTTGTGCCTCTGGTCACAATGGTATTGGTCCCCCTCCTGCCTGATAGTTTGCGAATATCAAACAGTGATCCTTATCATGGCCCTGGCCTTTACATTTTATGCACCATACCTCTGCGCATGCTTCTGACAGGGGTGCTTTATCTTGTTTCAAACTTTGCATTTCTAAGAATAGGTTTTGTAGTTGCATGTGGATTTGCTGAACTCCCAACCCCAGATCTTGTATTGGAGTTTCATGCAACCTCATCGCTCTCTCCAATGGTTCATCTTGGGTTGAGATCTTTTGCTTTGATAGCGTTGTCCTAAGATGTGTTAATGACGCCACAAACAATGCACAGTGCTACCCATCCGAAAATGTCATGTTTGCCTCGTGGATTGTAATTTTCAATCTCTGATCCAAATCCCATGGGGTTTCACCGGGCATCATCGTGATCTCCTTGAACCTGATGATTGACTACATTTCCAATTTTGGTCGGATAAATTATTTATTCAGCGTGTCTTGAATCACTGCTATTCTCGCATTCGGGTGGTCATTAGATTACTTAATATACCACGTCAATGCGCGATCCTACAACACGCTCACCAACATAGCCTTTTTAATGTTATCTTCTATAATGCCTTTAGCTTCCCATATTGCCTTTGCCACGAACCAGAATTGATCTAGTGTCTTGTTTCCTATGCCCCAAAATATAGGAAACTTGATCGCATTCACCATTCCAACCCTTGGAGGTACTGGAGGTGGGGTAGGTGGAGATGTGGTTGATGAAGGCGGGGTTGACGTAGGTGAAGTGGGTGATGGGGAGGGTGCATGTGGTAACAGTGGAATGCATTGGTTTATCAACCGTACCACACTTCTCGGAGAGAACCCAGCGAGCTCCTCTTTGCTCCCTCATGACCTTGAAATTAGGGGACTGTTTTCTAATCCTTCGATCCCTCAGTAGCCTCTTCCACTCCGTGTCACCCTAGACATGAATGGATTTGAATGATTTGATGTACTTACCCCGTAGTCCTTGGAGAAAATCCCTTTCTGCTTCGCTGTAACTTACAGTGGTGTCTATTGCGAACTCAGTGATGAACCCTCCTATTACGCTATCTAGCTAATGATCTACCACCCTCACGATCTTATCTTTAGATGCTTCTAGCCTACACACCAGCTTTGGAGTCGACACGATTGGTTAATCAAGTCTGCACCTTCCCACATTGTTAGCTAGCCTTGCAATCCACTCATACAGTTCTTTCAAGAATGATGCAAAGAAGATCTCGTGGATTTTTATGTATATGTAGTGATTTAACCACCTTTCCTCAGATATCCGTGGATTTCTGTTTTCTTGTAACATGAACCCGTGAAGCTTTTGACCCAACCAATCTTCAAGCTCTTTCTTTATAGGGTTCTAGTGTTCAAACATCAAAACCCCCTTAGGCAAATCTCAGTCCCAGCAATGGAACCATTTGTTGGCTTATTGGGCCTTGACCCAAGTTCGAAAGAGTTATTTAGCCAAATAAATCCTGCAGCTACCGGACCTTTCAGCAACAGTCTGTAGAGCACAGACTGAGGTCTCACCGTAGGTAGTAGGGGAGGGTGTTAGAACCAGGCTTCCACACCCTTGGGATGTCTTGATGTGGTCTGGAAAGGTTGCAAACTGTTTTGTGGCCTCGTGCTACTCTGGATTATTATCGGACTTTCTCGAAGATCCGCGCAGGTGTACTTTCTTCTTAATGAAATTATTATAGATTTGATCTTCTAATTATAGTCTTTAAGCAAACATTTAACAATTAAACCCAATGCATGCAATTATAAAAGGATATAAACTCATATAACAGATGCATAAATTAGAAAGCAATAGATCTGTGATACTTCAGAAGCCACTTATCTTTATTAAAATCTTTCCCCAATACAACTAGATCTACCCTATGCACTCAACTACAGGGGTCCACACACACAGTTTTGTACTCTACCAAGCCTCTGTGCACATAGCTGCAGAGCCTCTATCTATCTACCAACACCCTTGACTCGGACTTATAGACGCATATAATACTGTCTTCACAAAATCATAACACCAAGATCCAAGACAAAGACTTCTACAAAAACTGACTTCTATCCATAGAGCCTTGCTCTATTTATACCCTCCCATGGTATGCAGACCATGGGCAACCCGACTTACTTCTTATTATTTTGCATTATTCTTGGGCAGACAACCCTTTGACTTGACTCATTACAATTCGTGCTCTGCACACTTCGCGGTGTCTTTACCATACTTTTTCCCACATTTGTGGACTTTGGGTCCCAAAACCGTTACGTGGGGCCTCCGCTACCCAACAATTTGGCAACACTTCTACTGTCAAATCATGAACAGTGACTCTAATAGTCACTTTGCGGCCAACGCGTGATTTCTCCATCGGTAGCGCAGCTCCCTTCACACTACCCCGAACCCTATGACACTTCCTTGCTTCGCACAATCCTCCAATCGTGCAGCTCCGCCACCTGGGAAGTGTAGTTTATAGTCTCGTGCCTCCTTTTAGCTGCTTGGAGTGCTAAGACTATGCTACCTTCATCTAGTCACATGGCTAGACTGCCACTGTATGGCTTCAATTGAGTTCCATTCACCTTTCTTCGGAAGGGATCTCCATTCAAGTTGGCTCGCTATACTGCTCCTCCATCAGTAATCTCCTTAATGACATAGGCCCTAATCAGTGCATCCTAAATTTCCCTGGAAATTTATCGAATTCACTGTCATATAACAAAACTAAGTCATTTACCTTAATGTGTGTGCAGCTTAATGTATCAATAATGCCATGCTTTTTCGCGCTGCTTTTGGAGTTGTTAATGAAATTCCACTAGAAATATCTCTTCCTCAAGCTCATCCAGTTGTGCAAGCCTTTCCTCAAGGGCTCCGCGATCCGTAATACCTGTGAGTGTCACTGTGCGTAGACTAGGCACAATAGATTCCATGGGCATTACTGCCTTAGCACCATAGAGAAGCCTAAAGTGAGTTTCTCCAATCAACTTCTTGCATGTTGTCCGATAAGCCCATAGTACTTCAGGTATGCATAGGTCACAATCACTTCGGTGAGCATTGCAGACCTTGGTTAGCCCGTTCTCCGACACTTTATTGAATGCTTCCACTATCTTGTTAGCCTGTGGGTGATAAGGCATGCTCTTCTGGTGATATACCTAAAATTTATCATTTAGTGCGTTGATCATCTCATTCAAAAAGTGTGTACTACAATCACTCATCAATATCTTTGGACAACCAAATCACGTCAATACATACTCAAAGAGGAACTTTGGAGCAGTTTTGTTGGTACATTCCTTCATAGGTTGTGCCTCCTCCCATTGGGTCAAATACTCTGTCGCATTGATAATGTACCTTTGCTCCTGTCTTTCCTTGGGGCTGAATGGGTCCCAAAAAATATATTGCCCATTTCTCAAAGGGCTGCAACATCATTGATGGATTCAATGGAATCTCATCCCTCTTTGATGTCCTACCAGTCATTTGACACACATCACATGCCTTGCAATATGCTTTTGAGTCCTAATTGAGGGTTGGCCACCACAATCCTATACGTAGAATCTTATCCACAATTACTCTCCCTACATAATTTCCTCCCTCGACACCCCCATGAGCATCTGCAAGGATGTTTCTTCTTTCAAATTCGAGTACATATCATCACAATATCTCATTAGATCCCATTTTGTATAGATGCCTAGCAATAATAGAAAAATCTGCTACACACACCACTAAATCCTCCTTCTTCTAGACAATGTATCTCTCTAGGGAAATTCCTGTCATTAGGAACTGTATGATATCCTCAAAATGACCATCTGTGAGGCATACTAGAAATAGCTATGCATCAGGCAATCCTTCGTCCAAATTACTGGGCTCTTCCCCTATTTCGATGCATGATGGATGGTATAGTCCTGTGTTTAGTAGTCCAGGCTTCACAATAACCTCAAAATTATATTCCTAGAACAATAACAACCATCTGCAGATTCTTCCCCCCAACACAGGCATATTGACCAAGTGTTTCAGTGCGGAATGATCTATCTACATCTTAAAATGGCCTCCCAGCAAGTAGTGACTAAACTTCTGGAGTGCATATACCATAGCTAAACCTTTGCACTTGATGGTGGAATAGTTCCTTTCTGTGTTAGATAACCTTCTGCTTGTGAATTCTATAGGATGGTCCAAGCCTTATCCACTATACTATGTCAGTGCTACTCCCAAAGCTATACATGACATGTCGACATGTACATGAAACTCCTTCTTCCAATCCAGGAAGACTAAAATCGGTGTAGTGACCATCTTCTCTTTCAATACATCCTGGCTCTTCTTACAGTCCTCATTCTAGCATAATGTGACATCCCCTTTCAGCAAGTTCTCCATAGGAGTGGTGATCTAGGCATAGCCTTTGATGAACTTTCTGTAATATCCTGTATGTTCTAGGGTAGCGTGCAACTACTTCACACTTCTTGGCATTTCCAAGTTCAGTATCACCGCAATCTTCACAGGATCCACCATCAGTCCTTGTCTGCAAACCACATGACCCAGCAAGGTCCCAAAAGGAACAGAAAATAGATACTTCTTCACATTGAGCATGATTTTTTATCTTCAACAAGTATCTAGCATCAGGCATAAATTGGCGACATGGCATTTCACGAACCCAAATACAATGAAGTCATCAAAGTATACTTTGAGGAACTTATGAGTAAATTCCTTTAATGCACCAAGGACTACGCATGAGAAAATTGCAGGCACATTCTTTAATCCAAATGGTATTATAGTATACTAAAAACAACCCCACCTAATCGTGAAGGTTGTCTTGATCCTATCCTCTAGCATGATTTTGATTTGGTGGTAGGCTGAGAACTCATAAGTGAAGGAATATGCTTCCTAGCCACCTATATTGTCCAACACTTCATCAATGAACATAGTTAGAAAAGGATCATGTAGCAAGCGTCATTTAAATTTGTGAGATCGACGCATAGCCTTATTTCATCCTTCTGCTTCTTTTCTTGTACCACCATTAGGCTTACCCACTCAGATTATTCCATAGGCACAATGATACTTGCCGCGAGCATCTTGTCTAGCTCTCCACAGACCTTCTCCTTATACTTCGGATTGAGATTGTAAGGTCATTGCTTAATAGGCTTTGTGTCGGGTTTGAACGTGATCTTCTTAAAACCTAAGTTCTCGATTATCCCTTTTAAATCTGTCAACTTGGTAGGAAATAAATCCTGCTATTCATGGATTAATTCAATGACCTTATCCACCATCACAGCATCCCAGTAATCTCCAAGCTTCACAAATTTGGGATCTGCCTCTCTGCCAATGTTTACCTATTTTGTTCTCATCGGTGCAATTAAATCAGGATTCTCAACCTACAGTCCTTCAAGCTTGCGGTGACCTTCTTTTTCAGGGGTGTTAATTTTTCATGGATTCTCGTCCTCTTCTTCAGCAATTACGTTATAACATTCTAGTGGGTGACTAAGCTGAGTAGCCCACTCAGGTTGAATCAGGTCTAAAGGATTCTGCAGTATCCTAAAGATTTTTTCTTTCACCTCTTGTAATGCCTCATCAATATAGTCAAACCCGTCTTCCAAACTAAATGTCATTATGAACCCTTCGTGCAGAATATCCCATTCACCTGTACCATGGCGAAGCTTTGCTTCTATGTACCAGCTCATCTAGACGACATCCAAGGTGTGACAAAACAAGTGCAACCATTCAAGTTAGGGCTTTTCTCCATAAGCTTGAGCCCATTTGGCCAAGTGCACGTGTGAGTCATCTTTCCCATCATATTTGTCTATTATTTGCTCCTTCAGTTTCCTAAAGTGTGTCCTCATCATTTGCCTAAATTCGCACCAATCATCCAATATTCCTTTATGCATACCCCAACATCTTGCGGGCATAGCACGCAGTGCCTAGTCCAATGCCTCGAATCATTACTCTTCTGGTACTTACCTCTCAAATGCATCCAAAAAGATATCTATATCATTCAGGCCATCATAAGTGGGAAGATTTATTACCTCTGACGACACACAACACATTGACCGAGTCATCATGTTGCAGCTTAGCGTAGTTACTTCATGTAACAGATTCTGCGAGTGCTCTAATTCTTCATCAGACTCCGAGGTGCATGAACTCTCGCGATCCCATGTAATTCATCCATCCACTGTTGGATTCACCCAATCTTGGTCTCGCGTTCTTATCTTATAGATATAGTCCAGATCATCATCATTCTCATAATCATGGACTGGTTCAGTATAGCATGATCCTTCGACAAGATCTAGGGATAATATTATGCAGAGTGATTTCTTCTCAAATATCATCTTTCGCTTCTTTAGATTGATTACCCTATTCATATTAGTAGCCCAATCAATTCCCAAGAGTGCAGGGTAGGGGTTGTTGTCATCCACAATTTCAATTACTTCAAAGTCAGCTAGCGCGCTTGCACCTTCATTATCTACAACAACCCACTATAGCCACCGCATGGAAATGACCTTCTGTCGATTGGCCATCCTTAGCGGAATTGGAGACCACTGCAGCATGGGTCTCCCCATTCGTTCCCAAGTTTACTTCGACAAGACGTTTTCCTCTGACCCCCAGTCCAAGATAACCTAGTCCATCTCATACTCTCCTATGCGTGGGGTCGATCTCATCTCTGTCCCATTCTCGTTTTCTGTTTACCAAGCCTTCATACTATGCGCAGCTCAGCTGGACTATTTCTGACGCATCTATTGATGAGCTCTTGCAACCCCTTCTTAGCCTTGCTATCACACAATAGCTTCATGCAAGTCACCGAGAAGGTTGTAAGCATAGAATGGTCCATCTCTTGATCAGGATTATCCTTTCTCGTTGAGGTGGAGGCCCCAACGAATCTCTTCTTTGCTTCCATGAATGTTTCACATGCATGCTCCAAATCAAATTCAGCCTCCTTCGCCGGAGCTTTGTGAACCCATGTACTGTCTTTAGGTTGTTTCCCCTTATCATCTCCTATTATGATTCCACTTTGGTGCACTATATTCACATTCCCATCCTCTTCGCGTGACTCAAACCTCATCATCTGCAGATTCTGAGTCGGCTGAGGTGGTAGCACCCCTTTGTCATGTATCCTTGCTATCAGTGTAGGACACTCTTCTGTTTCATGATCAAACAGAGTGCAATACTTGCATGACAGATGGATTGGGTTAGTGCAATTGTGGGCATAGTGTCCTCGTCCTCTACAATTGTAGCAAATCAGTTGTCTCTGACCTCTTCTGGGTCCTCCTCTACTATGGCCTCATTCGCACCCCTGAAAGCTTGTCTGCGCCATGCCCGCGCTCTGGTCAGGGGGATGTGTTTATGCGTGAACCCTATAGGCAAGAGTTCTATCCATCATTAGATCATAACTTATGCAATTACACTCATCATGCCCTACCAAACTATAGAAGTTGCAGAATAGTTGTTATAGTGTCTGTATAAACTGCTACAACAAATGGTAGTTATTCGTGGAATGTTTTCCTACTACCTCACATATAGCACACCACAATGCAGGCCCCACACTTGGAACTACCTGAGCTTTTGACCTTAAAGGCATCGACCCTCCTCCTACCAAATAGTTCGCAAAGACTGAGCAATGGTCTTTTCCATGCCCCTAATCCTTGCATTTTAGGCACCATACCTCCTCACGCACTTCTAGTTGAACTATTCTCTCCTGCTTCAAACTTTGCATCACAAGAAAAAGATTTTTCAACTGCGCATGGATCTGTTGAACCCCCAGATTTGAATCTTGCATCGATGTTTCATGTAGCCACATTGCAATTTCGAAGGCCTCGACCGCAGTCATTATCTTTTATTGTGACAACACAACCCTTAGGTGTGGTAAGAGTGAAGCCACAAACCATTCACAATGTTGTTTGTCTTTAGGTTCATGTTAGCTATGTGTATTTTGCACTTCAATCTCTGATATAGTTCCCAAGGTGTCTCACCTAGTTGCATCGTGATTTACTTGAACCCCACAATAGATTGTGCTTTAGATTTAGGCCTACCAAATTAATTATTTAGTGATGTCTAGATGTGTGCCACTCCAACATTTGGGATCTCATTAGAGTACTTGATATACTAGGTTAGCACGCAATCCTGCAGAGCACTAACCAGTGTTGCCTTCTTTATGTTATCATCTGTAACGCCCTGAGCTTCCATACAACTTTCACAACGAACTAGAATTGGTTTGGGTCCTCATTTCCCAAGCCTTTGAAGAAAGGCAACTTCACTAAATTCACCATACTGAACTATGGTAGAGGTAGGGGTGGTATGGGTGAAGTCATAGATGATGGTAGTGAAGATGGAGGCGGGGTGGGTGGAGGTGGCAGTCGCGGGGATCCTTGTCTTATCAACTGAACAACACTTCGCGGATAAGCCTGCGCTATCCCCTCTTCATCACCTCATTTAGGTGAAACCAATGGACTATATTCAAGACCCTTTCTTCCTGTTCCTGTAATTTTTTCTTCTTCACGTAGCTCCAAACATCAAGGTAGCTGCATAACCCATTTTCTGCACAATAATATTTTAATCCAGGTATTCAAAGATTTCACGTACTTACCTTATGGACCTTTAAAAAATCATCGCTTTGCCTCACTGTAGCTGACTGAGGTGTCAATCATCAATTCAATTACAAATCCTCCTATGACGCAATCGAGCTAATGATCGACAAGGCAGGCGATCTTATCTTTTGATACTTCCAACCTCTGCACTAGCTCCGAGGTCCACACGGTGGGATCGTCAAGTTTCCACCTTCCTTGGTTATCTTCTAGCTTCGTGATCCACTCATATATCTCAACCGAAAAGGAACAAAAGAAAATATCATATATTTATGTATATAGGTACCTATCTGGCCACTATTCCTTTGTCAGGCACGAACCTCTATTTTCCTGTGTCGTGAATTTGTGGATCTTTCTATCCAACCAATCTCCGATCTCTTTCTTAGCTGGAGTCTAGTGACACAACATCACATATCTCTTATGCAAACTCCGATCCTAGCAACGGAAGCATTTGTTGGCTTGAAGGGGGCCTGGCCAAGGTTTATCGTTAGTTAGCCAAACAAATCCCTACACTACTGACCCTTTTGGCATCAGCGTGTAGAACATAGACTGAAGTCTCACCCGAAGCAGTATGGGGGGATGCTGGAACCATGTTTCTAGACCCTGAGATGGTCGTGATGTCAGTTTATTCTTTTTGTTCCTGTTTCCATGCAAGTCGTTAAGTTCTAGGGTTCTGTCTTCCTAACCCCTTATTCCTCCCTTCGATACCTCCGTGAAAGGGTAAAGCTAGCCTTCACACAACACTAACCTTTGATTCAGATAATTTCATGCTACTAAGGCAACGTACTGCATAGATTGTCATGTTACCTTAAGAATATTACTTATTTTATTAGATACATACAGTTAGCACCGTGTAAACAGATGTTCTTACTTGCATTCAGTTACCCAACATAATTGCATTCATTTGTGCATCATGTAAGCATTATAAAGGAAATTCATACACAAAATGACAAGATGCATTAATCAGAACAAAGGCACAGAATTTGTAGAATACTTCTCTTTATTGTTATCATCAAGCTATTACAAACTCTATCCACCCTATGCACACAACTATAGGGGTCCGCGCACTCAGCTGCGGACTTCCACCCTAGGCCTCTATGTACTCAGCTGCGGAGCCTCTACCTACACTACAACCTGAAACTTAGACTTCTTACATCAGAGCTATGACTATCTTCTTCATTACCTTACTCTAAAACTACTTAGAGCTTAGCTCATTTTATATAATCCCATGGTCCATGGACCATGGGTAGATCTTTTACAGCCAACTTTACTTTACAAAACTAAGGGCGGACAACCCTTTATGACACTCAACACCTTCGTGCTCTATGACCATAAAATTGTTGGAAATAATACTGAGAGGGGGGGTGAATCAGTATTATCAGGATACTTATTCTTTTTCAAAAACAACTGATATATGCTACTTCAATTTAGTAAACCTGCGTATGTACGCCGTTATGCAGAAGAAAACCCGCGTATACAGAACATGCTTTTATTTTACTTAATCTTTCTGATGATGATTGTTAGTCAGAGATGCAGAATCTAATAACAGTATCCAGAGACAGTAAAACAGAGCAGAAAGACAATCAGACACAAGAACACAAGATATAAGGTGGAAACCCAATGTGGGTGAAAACCACCTGCTGCAATTCGTCTCTATCTTTCTTTAAACTTCTGTTTACAATGTACTGGTGCAGTCCTTTACCAGTACGCAGGCTGCAACCTGCAGAGAGCTACAACTCTCTCTCGTTTTCAAGCTTTCCTGGAAGGGAGCTACAACCCCCTTTGCTTTTGTACTAGCCAAGATACTAGTACGTAGGTGCTGGCCTACAGAAGGCTACAACCTTCTCTTTCTTCCAGGGACCACTTTTCATCAATTTTCAAACTGGATCCATGAACATCAAACAATCATCAAGAATCAATCAATCTCCTTTCCACCAACTAGATCTGAAACAAGTAGATACTCCTCTGACAGTTGTACACAGAAAACTGTACCAGAAACCATATAGCAGAAACAGAACCCAAAACCCAGCAGCAATAAGCAGAAATAGCCAGATCACAACTTAAAGCATATACGCAATTTTAACAGTCTGCAACTTGCGTGCATACGCCTCTGCCTATGGAAGAACTTGCGTATACGCTCCTTTACTTCACCTAAACAGCGTGTATACGCGCATTCGCTTCAATGAACCTGCGTACAGATCTATAAAGGACAATACACTCTTCCAGATATTCAATCACTAAATAACCCAGATTATCAGACTTATAGATCAGATGAGCACCACATCAAGCAGATCAAAATCAAACAGAGATACTATCATTAAGCTTAAAGATTATGACCCATGAATAGACCTTGTCCTTCCTTTGTGCTAAAGTCCCTCCTTCCTTCAGATCCAGATCTGCATCACCATCCAATATACCAGTTCTAGCACTTTCTTAGATCTTCAATTATAATTCAGATGGTGATTTTCCACAAGATCTCCTTCCTCTTTTATAGTCCTAGGCCTTCCCCAATACCATGGTCCAAAACCATAACATTTCAATACCATGAACCCAAAACTAGGGATTGACACAATTGACGAGACGCCATGGTCCAAAACATAGGTTCAAGTTCCAAGATCTAACTGCCATGGACCAAAAGAATGATCACCAACATATATGCGCTTTTGTAATGTATAACCCACGTGTATACGCGCCTTCGTCTAGATGAACCTGCGTATATGTCTTTTTCTACTTTCTGAGTGCCTGAACTGAGATCTGTTACCAAAGAAGGTTTCCATCAAGGACAACACCTGTGCCTGTGCCATAATGCCAACACTTTGTTGGAGGACAGCCTAAATCTAGGAAAGGTCATGACTATCTATATGTTGTTATGGATAGGTTCAGCAAAATGTGTATTTTGATACCTTGTAATAAGTAGATTACAGCTGAACAAACTACAAAATTGTTCTTTTAGCATGTATGGGTTCATTTTGGATTACCAACTTCCATTGTATTTGATTGAGATTCCTGATTTTTTGGAAAGTTTTGGTTGAGTCAGTGGGAATTGATGGACACCAAACAGAAGAAGAGCACAACCTTTCATCCACAAACAGATGGCCAAATAGAAGTGGTCAATAGGACAGTGATCTAGTTGCTCAGAGGCTATTGTAGCAAGCATCCAAAAATTTGGGACAAACATTTATGTTATGTACATCATGCTTACAACCGAGCTAAACATTCTTCTACACAAAGATCTGCTTTTGAGACCTGTTTTGGTTTCACACCAAGGTCTCCCTTGGATTTTTCCTTTGGGAAAGACATAGAAGTTGATGGACATAGTGATGTGGACAAGGAAACCAAGTTCATTGAACAAATCCAAGAGATTCACCAGGCAGTATAGGAACAATTGGAAAAGAGCCAAGCCAAATACAAGGCAAGGCATGACAAGCATCAGATGGAACATAGTTTCCAATTCGGTGATCAAGTCTAGTTGTATATCAGCAAAGATAGAATGCAAGATGAAGGTAAAAAGTTGAAGCCAATAAGGTATGGACCTTTCAAGATAATTGAGAAAATTGGTGAGAATGCTTTTCGCCTTGATTTACTAGCTTACATGCACATCTACTCAGTCGTTAATGCTGACAACTTGAGACTATTTGAACCTACATTAATTGAATATCCCGAAGAGCAGAGTCAATTTCCTTCTATTGATGATCTATTACCTGAATATCTTAATGAACTGCAAGAAGACATAGTTCTAGACAGGAAGGTAAGGACGACCCATAAGGGAGATGTTGAGTACCTCAGGATTGGACTTAAGGGTTCAAATCCAAGCAGTGCAAAGTGGATAGAGATAAGACAAGTGAGATAGCTATACCCTCACTTAGTCGATGCTTGAAAACCAACTTTTAGTGGTTGAAAAGCTTTTTCAGTGGGAAGGCCATGATCCGAATTGGATCCTTAGACTCTCTTAAAGTTTCCTAAAATCTATAAAACCTCATGCCGAAGTTTCAAATTCTTATGGATGTCAAGATTATTAGAAATAACCTCTGAACAATGGCAATTTGTGGTCAACATGGAACAACGAGGACCCTTGGTCAAAGTGTGTAGACTATTGGCCCATGGTGACCACGCGCTGGCACAAATTGATAGACAAGAGGTCAAATCTAGAAACAAGGGTGGTTTTTGATACGCGATTAGTGTTAAAGCGCTGATCATGTATCGCAGGGCATCCCCCTCAGTGAAGGAAAGCCCCCAAGCACTCAGTCATGAGGAAAGTATAAAACTGTATGAAAATTGTCGATTCCGTCAGACGCTGGGTCTCGTGCTAAAACCGATAGGATATTGGAAGGGCTTCAAGCAGTAAGCGAGTTCGACTGAGTCCCCATGATGCCATACACTAGGTGACAAGCGTTCCGTGGATGAGAGAGAAAACCACTCACATCGGATGGGTAAAGGTCATCTGCTTACCCTCTTGATATGGACAGAGACCATAGGATTTGGAGGCTCTAGATCAATGGCAAAGAAATGATCTAACAGATGACTGGATTCGATGGGGAAATAGGCTGAGTAATATGAGATTTGAGGTCTGTTATGATCAATGAGTTCGCAAAGGAATCAGTTTCACGGGTAATCTTGGAGCAATGGAAATAATGATCATTTAAAGAGAACTGACACTCAGCTCGAGAGGAAACAGGTGGCCACCTCTCTGTGAAGCGTTACACAGTGATGATGACACCAAGCAGGGGAATTCAAGCAGACAGAGGTAGGAGATCCAAGGAGCCAAGGAGCAGAAACGGACAGTCAGGGAGCGGGTTGGCTTTAAGCCATGAACAGATAGAGAGTAAGACAGAGGGAAGCAGAAAGAGGGAGAAGAAAATTGTAGAGAACAGAGAAGCCGAGATGACCTTCAAAGCAAAGGTAGCATCGAGCAGACAAAGATACAGAGAGTCTAAGGGTCTATGAACCCCAGAGAAGGCTTGAGAGGTTCAAGCAACTATTCTATGTATACCTATCTGGTATTGAGTGCCAAATTGGACTCATACCACTGAGACTAGTTGAGGTCAAGATTCAGTAAGGGGAGTCTGTGTACTCTAGAGACTTGGGGGATCCAAGTACAATCCTACTGATCATCATATGTTAAGTGAGACTCAAATTGAGCTCATTATTGTAAGAACTCTGCTTTTAAGACACAATAGAAAGGCCACCACTGAAGGCTGGACCAGGAGAGGTAGCCCAGGAGGATTGGGTGAACTCCTTATTAAGCTTGTTTTGTTTTATGTGTTTTCTTACTATGTTCTCTTACTATTTCAGTGTCTGTGTATTTTGCAATATTATAAATCTGTTGCATAAGACAACATAGGCACACCCCAGCACATGAGTCTGTAATATCTTCATTAATTCTCTGAGGTCATTGATGGGTGATTTCAGATCATCAGACCTCCATCACAATTTATACTATACTTCTGCCTTTCCAGTAATCATTTCACAATTTGTAAAGAGAACAACGAAAGAAACTTTGGCCCAAAATTTCAAAGGAACCATTGTTGTTGAGAAGTACTTGCGTTAAATTAGAGTCGTTGTTGATGATGCATCATCCAAAGTCTCCAAAGTCACATACAAAAGGTCTTAGGCCTCTTTGAGCAAGGCCAAGGATAAATAAGCTATCGATATGAAAATCGTGACCCGAAAGATTAATAATTTGTCCAATGAATTGGAAGAAATGAAACAAAGGACAAGAAAGACCATTGCTAGCAGCAAGTCCCAAAATTTTAACTTCTTAATAAAATTATGTAACAAAAACAACAACAGTAGTCAACTAGCTAAGTCTGCACAGAGCTCAAATGTCGTGTTGGATGTCGAAAGCATGGGCATGGACCAATTTGTTCTTTTCATCAAGAGTATATTTTAGAAAGACATGCCGATAATGGAATCACATCATGAACACTCTGGTTGCACACATTATTAATTCAATACTTTCTTATGAGTAGATTCAATAGGTAGAAGAAAATTAAGAATCCAATGTGACTGAAGAAACTATGAGTGTCAGACACACAGTAAATACTTTCAGTTGTGTGTTCAATGCTAAGATGAAAAATATCAAAGAAACACCATTGAGTGAGGCCCTGTCCTTGAAGAAAAATAGTTGATTCAAGTTGAGAAGTCAGGGGCCTTCTCCTAAACAAGAGATAAAGAGGCAAAAATTGAAGGAACATATATTAAGAAAAATCACCTCACCTGCCAACCAAGCTCAAAACAATCCTGGAGATGCTTCCACAACAAAGATCAATTCCTCCAATGGTAAAAGTAATACTATCATCCTGAAAATGTCCAACATATCCACACCTCTAGACACTTCAGCAATGCTTATTTCTCTTGACTACAACGTAGTGGAAGATATGAAGAAAGCTCGCACAAATATTTCAATCTTTGACCTTACGAGGATAGAAAACTAGAAGGAACTGCATGTCTGAGCCCTTTCCCAAGCTCCATCAGGTGGTAATGCTTCTTCTTCCTAGAATATGTCTGGTAAGTCTTCTGGTCCCCCCGAATCAGTTGTTAATGATTTAACATCAGAAACTAATACTCTTTGCCTTCTATTTTTGTTAACATTTGAACTTTTCAATTATAACAGTCGCAATTGTTTAGTTTATTCTGGTGCCTCTATAAATGTAATGCCATTATCCGTAGCAATGAAATTTAATGCCGAATGGGATAAAACAAAGGCATAGATGATTCAGCTGGATAGATATTTGGTTCAAGCTATTGGTGAACTTAGAAATGTGATCATTGTATTATCTAAAGACAATCAGGTTCATCAATATATAAATATCGTAATTATGGACATATCGGAAGCATATGGTTTACTCCTTAGTTGAGACTAGTCAAGCAAATTACAGGAGTATTTTAAAACTGACTAGTCACATATATTTCTTCCATAGAGGGGCAAGAGCAATCAGAATCAAGTAGAATCAAAGACTTACATGAAATACACAGTTACACCCTACGAAGGGAAAAATGAGTTGTTGCCTTTGCAGATTTAATCTTTGATAATTTCTTTTTGGAAACTAACCTTGGGTGTCACCTTGCACAATCATCACCTATCCCACTAGATACACAATTGGAGCTCCTTCCTTGCACTCCAGCTAGTGCAAATGACTTTTGTAATATAGATGTACATAGTATTATTAGTAATAATAATAGTAATTGTATAGGAAATTACTTAGTAGCTTCTAATTTTTGTACTCTTTATTTTGATGGTTCTAAGAGACAGGACGGTTCCGCAGCCGGTTGTGTACTTACAGATTCGTATAACAAGAAACATATACTCTTAGGTTGTCTGGAGTTTGAGTGCACTAATAATACTGCAGAAATGAGGCACTCGTACTTGGATTAAAGAAAGCCATAGACCTGAAGGTAAAGTTCCTAAAGATAATTGGTGATTCAAAGGTAGTTACTTGCTAAGTATGAGATATTATACATTGCATTTCATTACATCTTAAAAACTACCAATAGGGTGTTTGATAAATAATTTTAAAGATTTCAATATGCTATGTTCCAGGAGTTATGAATGCAACAACTAATACATTAGTGAATGTTTCTACTAGGATGTCACCATTGAAAAATGGTTTTATATTGAAATCTTATGCAAACCATTTGTACCTAACAATGTTACTAATTTATGTATTTTAAATGATGACTAATAGATACTGCACTTTATGGAAAATTCTAAAGTATTCAAGGACACTACCGTAGAGGAGGATGTGCATGAGCAAGCTTTGTAAGAAGCATCTCAAGTACCAAAAGGAAACATTATGCTGAAAGGTGTGGTGTCCTTGGAGAAATTGTATGACTTGCAGAATTGGTTTAGAGGGCCAACAAACATGAAGGCTCAAAGTTCAAAGTTGGCATCTGAACAAATCAAATTGGGAACCCCATGAGATCCAAAGTATGTCAATATTGACACCTAATGTTCTCCCCAAGAGGGACAAGAATTTATTCGTCTTTTCAAGAAGTATTGGGACATGCTCACTTGGGCATACGATGATTTAAATACTTATGATACTTGCATCATCCAAAACATGATTCCTATAAAGGAAGGGGTTAAACCATTCTAAAAAAAGCTACAGAAATTTCATTTGACATTGGATCCCCTTATTCATAAGGAACTGAGAAATTTGTTGGATTCCAGGATCATTTTCAAAGTTAGACATTCCATGTGGGTTTCAAATTTGGTCCTGGTCAGAAAGGAGTCTCGAGAAATTCATTTATGTGTTGATTTTAAGAATCTTAGCTAGATGTTTGACAAAGATAACCATCTAGTGCTATCCATGGAGTAGATACTCTAGATAGTATATGGGTCTGAAATGTTTTCGCTACTAGACAAATTTTCATGCTATAATCAAGTGCTAGTAGTGGAACATGATAGATTAAAAACTACATTCCAGACTAAATGAGGAATGTTTGCGTTCAAAAGAATGGCATTTGGACTAATTAATGCTGGTGCAAATTTTCAAAGAGAAATGGACACGTCTTTCATGGCCTCATAGGTCAAAGTGTTATTGTCTACTTAGAAGATGTCATTATATTTTATATGAAAAGTTTTGACCACGTACGCCATTTAAAATAGATATTTGAGCAGTGTCGAAAGTGGGATTTCTCTTAATCCCAAGAAGAGCGTCTTTGGTTTGTCCAAAGGAATTCTACTAGGACACATCAGCGAAAACTGGAATCAAGATTTATCCCGAGAGGGTCAAGGCTATCACTTAAATCCCATTCCCGGTAAAAAGAAATCCATGCAGTATTTCTTAGGAAAAATCAATTTCTTAACAAAATAATCTATGATTACACATAGATAGTCAAACCAATACAGGAGATGATTAAGAAAGATGCAGTATATAAGTGGGACAAATGGGAGAAAGACGATTTTGCACGAATCAAACAGGCTATTGTTGATGCACCCACACTTTTCAGTCCAAATTATGGTAGATATTTCCTTCTCTATACATTTATTTCAGATTTATCAATTGTTTCCATGTTAACCCAGAAGGATAATGAAGGAAATGAGAAACCCATTTCTTTTATGAGCACTATTTTACAGGGACCATAATTAAACTACCCTGTTGTGGATAAACAAGCATATGCAATATAAAAGGCAATGAATTATTTCAAGCCCTAATTATTGAAATCTCGCACCATTATATTGGTACCTCACCTAGAAGTAAGAACGTTGCTTGTGCAACAAGACCTGGGTGAGAAAATAAATAACTAGATTACCCGTCTTAAAAAATATGCACTGGAATTCAAACCAGTTTACATGATAAAGGGTCATGGATTATGTAGACATGCAACCAAAGAAAAGCATGCTTCTTAGCAAATTCTATCTGAATGGGAGTAAAAAATTGAGATGTACAATGTTGATCGTGTTCCTCATTCCATGTCCACAACATCATGGTATGAAAAGTTACGACAATTTTTGGAGCATGACACCGTCTCCTCGCACTTATCAAGTAAACGGAAAAGGGAAATTCACTTAAAGGATTAATCATATCAAATGGTCCATGTCATAATTTTCTAGAAGCAGCATAATGGAGTCCTATTAAGGTTCCTTGAGCCACAAGATACAGAGAAGGTTCTGAAGTATTTGCATGATGGACCGGCAAGTGGCCACTACGTGGGTGACACCACTTCATACAAAGTTCTGAGGGTTAGTTATTATTGGACCACTCTTCTTAAGGATGCTCATGCTTATATCTGCAAGTGCCAATCTTGTAAAAAATGCATTGGTCATGATCAAAGGTTAGCTTCCCCCACTGCTCCCATTAGCAATTAAAGAACCATTTCAACAGTCAGGGCTTGATGTTATCGGAGAAATTTTTCCATACTTGTCAAATTAGCACTGGTATATTCTCACGACAACATATTATTTCACTCGTTGGTTAGAAGAAGTTCCACTCAGACAACTAAATGACTAGGAAGCCATGATTCACTTCATACAACAAAACATTATTACCAGGTTTGGTGTTCCTACATCACTTGTCTTTGATAATACAACTTACTTTTCATCATTAAAAATTTATGAGCTTGCATTGGAAAATGGGATTGTTCTCAAGAATGCATCTAATTAATATCCCAAGGGAAATGGTCTAGCTAAATCCACAAATAAAAATCTTATTCACATAACTAAAAAGACCATTTTCTATGAAAATAAGAGTTGGCACACTGCTTTGACTAATGCACTTTGGGCCGATCGTGTTACCCCCAAGCCTCCCATGAAAACCTCACCATACTTTCTAGTGTATGGCAAATAATCTATCTTGCCCCCAAACATATACCTTCCAGCCTTGAAACTCTCTCAAGAGTCGTAAGGTAAACTTTGCCTACTGGTTCAAAGCAAGATAGGAACTTTACTAAAACTTGAGGAAGAGAGGTCGAAAGCCAAAGACTAACTTTTTATGCATCAAAATTGTATCAAGCATTCGTTTGATAGAAAATATGTAGGGGCGAAGAGATTTGATGTGGGCGACCTAGTTCTGAAATGGGATAAATCCCATGAAAACAAACGTAAACATATGAAGTTCCATCCATTATGGATTGGACCATTCACGGTTGAGAGAAACTCGACCACAACACTTTCAAGCTCAAATATTTGGACGATAGGATTGATGCCCTACCCGTAAATGGCTGAGATCTAAAGAATTATTTCTAGTACCAACTATGAGTTGCATCTCCTATACATATTCTTTTGAACCTGATGGCTTTTAGAGGGGTTTTTGGGAAAAGATTGTGCAACAGGAAATAGAGGAGAATGGTGTGCATTTCTACGGTTTATCATCCTTCATACATCGAGCAGGCCACCAAAACACTAGTAGGCCACGACACAACAACCCATGACAACCCTACCTGTGGACCAAGGTCATTTCTAGCTATCTTGTCAGAAGGAAAATGCTCGCTCGTTTGGGTCTCTCTATGGAAACAATTGAAAGATCTCATCGAACCCTCAAAAACAATCAATAATAGTGGAGACACTAATTCTTCAATTGACCTTCCATTATGGGTCTACTTTTCTCCACAAGAAGGCCCACAAAGCACCCATAGGTTATTATGGGAAGGCTCTTGTGATTGGGTTTTCTCAACAGAGACGGTGAAAAGGATCCTCAATCCTAGAGTTCAAAAAATTGCAAGGACATTGGAAACTATTGATCACGCTGACATCGCTCTCTAGCCCACTGATCTGGGCACCAATGAAGTACGTGGAAGACTAGAAGATATGCAGGATGAGGAAGAAAAGCAGCCAGTTGTTTGGTGGCATTGTGCACATAGGTTTGAACCACCAAAGGTAGATCGACCCACACAATGGCCATGGACAACCTCTCCTTACCTGAAATGAGGCATTCCTTGTAGATCAAGACTGGGAATCTTCGTTTTGAGCAGTCAGATGATGGATCGGCTCATGCACTAGCCATATCCGGTGGTCTACAAACATTTTTCCTATGTCTCCTATCGGCTAGCACACTCTAAGACAAAGGGTAAAAGGAAATCCTCCTCGATGGTCATGGTAGTGCAGGAGAGGGTATGGGGTTTTTGTCCAAGCGCTCTTCACTCATATCTACCACCCAACCATGAAAAATATCCCTATGATGGAAAGATTCTCATGAACATAACATTGGGATGGGAAGTGCCACACTCGGAAGGTCTCCTAGATCCAGCAGATAAGTATCTAACAAATGGCAGTGCCAGGCATACTAGTCCAGATATGCTAAGGCAAGAACCAGATAGCGCACTGAAATTAAAAAATCCATTAGATAGCCCAGATCTGGAGATGCAAGAACTAGATAAAGCATTGATATGCTTAGATACGTCAAGTCCAGGCACATGGGCAACATACCAATCCCCTCCTCAGACAGACCCATACGCTACTGAGGCGGATCTGATAAAAAATTTCATCAAAACATTGGAAGGCAAGCATACTTGTTGGAGGATCTCGAAGGGGTGGAGGATCCAAGATTTAAGGCTTAAAATCTAGAACCACTTCAGTATACCAGCATGGAGGCAAAATTTGATCCACTCAGGTTACAGTTTGTAGGATAACCACACTCTTCAAGATTATGGCATTGCCACAGACTCGACCATAATGATCAACCTGCTTTTGCGGAGTGGATATTCTGGAACTAGCTCAAAAAGCAATGGATCTTTCAAGGATGTAGTTAAAGGTAAGGACAAAGTACAAACCAAACCAACAAAACTTCTTGAGCTACCATGGCCCTATATTGTAGAACAAAAATCTAAGAATCTTGCTCTCAGCATTGCAATGCCTGAGGTAACTAACTTGTACTCATATCTCTATTCCAAAACAATTATATGTATATTTAATGGTTTTTGGCCAAAATCTAATTTTTTGCAGCAATGGACATATGTTGCATGGTCACGAAATTGTGAAATATACTTATGCCCCAAGGGGTTTTTTATAGTCAGATTTAGAACAGTACAGGAAAGGGAACATATCCTCAATAAGGGTCCAGGGCTCTGGGGCAATGTAGGACTCTTCATGACCTCTTGGTTTCTAGAATTAAATGCCAACACAATGGTAGTAACAAAGATGTTCTAATAGCCATAGGGAACACCCTGGGAAATTTTCTTAATATTGACGGGACAGACTTACACGAGGAATATTTACCTTTTCTAGGATTTGCGTTGAATTATATCTTAGCCAATGATTACCATACAACATTACATTAAATCTCAATAATACACATTGGACACAACCTTTAGATTATGAAAATATAGCTTTCCGATGTTGTGGATGTCTACAAACAGGCCACCTCCATAGTGCCTATCCACAAGAAAAACATATCCACAAGTGGAACAAGAAGCAACAGAAAAAGCCAAAAGGATGGCAATACACAACCCCCTTGGATGAAGAAGTAGAAAAAGTAGAAACAACAAAATATAAAGCAGAAATTGATGTCCAAAAGGCCCAGAACAACACACTCAAGGAGGAGGAAGACCCCAACAAACCTCTGCAGCAACAAGAATCCCAACTAACAGGAATGGAAATATCTGGCAACAAGAGAACTCATGGATCAGAAGGATTTGATTCTAACAAAGACCGTCCCATAAATACAAATCAACTAAGCATTGTAATAGCCACTCCCAACACTAAAGGTTGGCGAAAGGTGGAAAAAAAGAAAGGGAGAAAAGCATAGTTTTTATCTATTATGTTTTTATGTTTTCTGTGAAAATGGTAACAGACCATATGCATATGCTTTTTAGCATCTACAACATGTAATTTTTTCTTATGAATAAAATTACGATTTTCCAAGGGGAAAAAAATATTATTTTGCGCCTTTCCTTTCTTTTCTTTGTTGGTTTGCGTCAATTCTAAAGAGTCATGTTTTTATTATGTTTTTTTGTGTCATGTCTTATTGTTGTTCATTGTACACAAATAAGACCTGTGTGTCAAAGTGCATGTCCCAAGGACTTTGTAGTGCAATCAAAGATCAATGTGACAACTTCAACGCTTGGTTATTTGTTTACTGTCCTTCTCTATTTTGGAAAATCCATAAGCTGAGTTAAGGCCAAATGGAAAATATGATTCGTCTAGTAAGAGAACCTTAGGGAAACCTATTAGGCTCGTTCTTATGCAAGTGTTCAAACCACTCAACTTGCTATATGTCTACTGGTGTGTTAATGCTTGCCTAATCTAGTAGAAAAGGGATAAGGGGAAAATCTAAATCGAGAAAACCAATATTAGAGGTCTTAAATACTTCTCTAAAGGGGAAACCTCGTCTGCTCTAAATAAGTCAGGATCCCTCTTCCACCTATCAAATAATAAGTTTTGATGAAAATTTATTTTAAATAAATAAATAAAGGGTGAAAGAAGAGAAAGGTTTCATGCGGAAGGAGGTGAAGCAAGCGACTTCATCGGGATACTGTGTAGGCCTATTGGTAGTGAAGCAACGCTTGTACCTCTGAAGTTACTCTGTCCGGGTACTATAGGCCCATTGGTAGTAGAGAAACACCAGAGATAGAAAAATCATACTCTGAATATCGTAAAATCATCATGCACATTATCCTTCCCGAATTGAAACAGTTGTGATACGGTGTATCTTTATGTGTGTTCAGCCAAGTAGAGAGAAATAAAATGTTATGTGTAAAGACGAGTCAAAAAGGGAAACTTTGGGCAATCAATACTTGCTGAAGGTCTAACCCTTAGCTAAAATTTATTCCCAAATACAGAAGTTGAAGTTCACCCAATGTGTCGCCAAGTGTTGTCACTGCTACAACACCCTAAAAAATTTCACTACATTTGAATTTTGGAGCCTACCTCATTGTTGTATCAAGTGTTTCCTTGGTTTTCAAGTGTCATTTTGCGTCATTTCATATTTCTTGAGTGTTCATAGGCATCATCTCGTCAATTGGAATATCTTTATATGCATTCTATGGTCACAACACCTTTATTGTTGTAAAACGACACTTATGGGTCGCAGTCACACACACTTCACTTTTTATACTTAGGGAATGTGCATAAAGTGATGTTTTTATGTACATTCATTATTGGTTAGGTTTTTCTAAGTTTTACCAATGAGTTAGTATGTGTTGCACATGTTTTCTTTCCAAAACTTATCTTGCTCACCTTTTAACCAATCATCCAAACTTAGACAATTTTTGGTTGCAAAATGAACCCATTATAGCCAAGAGCGCATGAGCACACTCCAAGGCCTTCATGAGTGACCCTTCATCATTCAAAAGTGCACCTTGCACCCTCCCATAGAGTTGGTTTCATTCCAAAAGTACAAATTCCCTTGCATGTGCTGAATTGTGCCCTCCTAAATGAATAATTCTTCCTTGTGTGAACTCCTTCTACTCGAAGAAGTGCACCCTCCTTGAGTGAACTAGAACATCCTAAAGACTTGAAGCCCAACGCTTTAACCTTCCTCTATGTTCCCTATGCCATCCTATACTTCTTGAGCACACTATCACACCATGAAGGCACGAAGCTCCAACCTCCAGCCTTCAAGAGTGTGCCCTGCGCCCTCCTTGAGACCTCCTGATCGCATGAACACACCCCTAAAGCATAGAGCCACAACCTTTAACCTTTGGGAGTGTGCTTTGTGCCTTGCCCCTCTCCCTTGGGTGTATAATGCACTTGGGAAGCCTAAAGCTTTACCCTTCATCCTTTAGACTTGATACATGTGCCCTTCTCAATTTCCTTCTTCCTTAGAGTGCATGAATGCATGCCAAAGGCTCGAAGCCCCTCCTGCTTAGCCATTTTGGCCTTCGAAGTGCGTTCTTGTGTCCTGTATCTCCCTCGACCATTTTCAGCGCATTGAAAAGGCAAAAAGAGGAAAATATGCATGAAACATGGTAGAGTAGGATATTTTCATACTGATAGTTGCTCATCATGACTGATTGGAGAAACACGTATTCCAGGGATCTCATGGCAGGAACACACAAGGAAGATCGGGAAAAGAGGATATACAAAGGAAGCATAAGAATAACCAAGAACACATATCAAACTTTATGATCAAAGAACCATGAAGACTCAAATATTGAAGACCCTTCCAATAGTGGAAGCACCGTCAAGAGATGATGATAAAGAAAAGAGTGATAGTCATGTCACTACTAAAGCATGTCCATGTCATCATTCAGTATTAGTCTCAGTTATCCAAGATAATGATGTGTCAAGTTTCATCATATGATGAGGTGGAAGACAAATGTATTATTCTAATCATTGTAAAATACAAGCAATTAGAAGTCCAAGAGTCATGTGTGAACTCAAGAGTCATGGAAGTCCACAGGATATGTAATACCAAAAGTCATATTTAATTCCAAAAGTCATTTGGAATTCCAAAGGTTGTAGATGTCCAAAGGTCACTAGAAGCTAGAAATTCAAGAGTCATGAGGATATGAAAGGGTCAATTCTCAATTATAAATATCTCTTCATTTCTCATGTAAAGGAATTTTATCTTTGGCTTCTCCCATAAGTCATAAGAGAGATAAGTTAGTACTTTTGTGGAGAAAATAGTGGCCCCAACGCTCCACTATTGGAGCAAGTGATGTTCGTTGTATTCATGCATCTTGGGACTTGTACTTAATATTTGAAGCATGATGGCCAACATATGTTCATACATGGATTATTGATGTTTGTAAGACTATTCGGTGAATGTTCATGGTTCATGTTTTCTTTCATCGGTACTAAGGTAGTTGAACTAGTTCAGTTATTTTGGTGCTTATTCTATTAAGAATGTGTTGTAATGGTTATAAAATTCATCATGTTCATTTGGACTATTTTGCTAGACGTTAGACAAAACATTCATGTTTATGTGTGTCTTTATTAGGGTGGTACTATTACCTCTCTCATAGAGACTCACTTTATGTCCCCTCCATAGTATAAGAACCTTGATGCACCTACAACCGAACATTCACCAAGCACACTTGCTTGCTTTTTCGAAGGCACATATGCATTTCTCTCTCTTGATGACAATTAAATCCAAGGAATATCTTTAAGTAAACGACAGTCGAGCCACATTCCTCGTTTAATCGTAGTCGGGTGGACAAGGTGTTGGACACATTCTCTGAAGCCACTCCTTATATCTTAATATATTCCCCATCGAGGATATGGACTTAGTATTTTTATTTAAATAATATTTTAATTTAATTTTAAGAGGTACACAAGTTGAATATACATTAAGCATTGATGAAATCACACATCGCCCTCATACTGAGTTTGTAGAATATGCTCTTAGCGCAATAAATTTCACATCTCTATAAATAAAATATTTATTTTTTTAATTTTATTAAAACTTTGATAATATATATAGTTGCATATATATGCGAGACATGTTTTATAAAAAACTTAATGTGATATAAATATCATTGTTAGTATGAATACATATATATTGATAAATAAATATATAGTTTAGAAAAAGATTGATTTTTTTCTAGATATTTGATAGAAATTGCAATTGCTCAAGAATTCAAATTGAAATTTGGAGACACAAATTCTACTCTACTAATTTGCAGAACCACAAGTACGGAGTGATTTCTAGGGGAACCCAACTGGGAAAACCCCTCAATCCACTTTGCATTAATCAATTAAATAGAGAAACTATTAAATTCCATGCTCCAACTCTAAGCACAACCTGCAAAGGTAAAATTGTTCTCCCTACTAAATGAGGACCTCTAGCCAACACTTAGCCACTTTCTGCCTCCTCCAACCTCCTATTTCCATGGGAAAATATAACCAAATTTTAGCTCCTAAACAATAAGAAAGTCCCTATTTCTTGCATAATTCCCAAGGAAATGATCTCCTGATTGCATGCAACAACTGTACACTCAACTAATATACAAATCATGTTACACTAGCCTTGTCTTCTCCTCTCCAACTGAGAAATTCAAATTCCATGAATGCATGAGCTATTTTGGGTTGATTGATTAGTTAACTGATAGATCTCAGAGTTAGATTGTTTTTCCACTGCTCAGCTAACTCTATTAATTGTTAGAGGTTAGTTAACTGAGTACAACTGAAAATAATTGAACTAGAATGATAACATTTTGCAATCAACACATTCATAACTAAATTCCAAGCCCACTAACTCAAATTTACTAAGCTAAATGAGTGACAAGAGCCATGCCATGCTAGATAACTGCTTCCAAGTTGTCTTGTTGATGTGGTAATTCAATTTACTCAATGCGACTAAGGCTAAAGTCAAATTAAGCCTTTCTTGCTACACTTTCTAACACTCCCTCTTAGCAAGAAAGGCATTTTACACCACCCCTATCTAGCACCTGTGGAATGTACTATAGCACTACCTCTCATTGTTTATGTTGCTACTGCAACAAATACAACTGAGAAGCATCCAAAGCCATTGAATCAATTGTATCTTTGCAACTGTCTACTTGGAAGACTACACTAATGTTGATTCTACATTATGCCTCCTACACGACTATCAACAATGCTTTATGATCCTCGACATCTGACTGCACCAACTAACACTGATAGTTATGCTACTGAATAATATGGGCCCTATAAAAAGGTAATGATCCATGATTAAATTATACTGCAACTGCTCTATTATGGATCGTGCCCAATTCTTAGCAATTCTAGCGCTAAGGTTCTACATCACCCCACCTCACTCCTAGAGGTATAATTGCATGCATGGTGAAATCCACCTCTAGATTGTAGATATTTTTCACTCTAACTCCAATATGTTTCACTTGTCTAGTAGTGACATGCTTCAGAAAAGATTTTTCGCTACTGAAAACAACATCATAACCTTTGTCCTCCAATACAACTACAAAAACAATTTTTTATTTAGCCCAAGCACATACATGACATTTTCAAGTGAAGATGGGAGCCTGAATCCCTCTTAAAGGTGATAGTACCAATTCCTTTGGTACTATACCTGCCATCATCTCCAAATTCTATGTGCAATTGGAGATTCTTCTCTAGACTATTGAAGGATTCCTTGAAGATGGGAGCCTGAATCCCTCTTAAAGGTGATAGTACCAATTCCTTTAGTACTATACCTCACATCATCTCCAAATTCTATGTGCAATTGGAGATTCTTCTCTAGGCTATTGAAGGATTCCTTATTTCTTCTTATGTGATATGAGATAGAAAAATCTAGGTAACACAAGCTCCCTCTTACTGTTCTTGCCATGAAAGAAAAGAGGGTGAAATCTAACTTGAATTGAGATTCTAGAGCATCTCCTCCTCTTGCAAAGGCTCTGTTAGCACCTAAATCTGCCTTAGGCTGAGGGAAGGCAAAATCCAGGGTAACTACAAACCACACTCAGTCTGGTAGCTAGCCCTACCAGAACAGGAGAGGGCTCTCTCCGTGTCACGCTCAGTGAATGAATAAACGATATGGTCTGAGATGACTTACAGTGAATATTGATTTTAGGCTAGGTAAATAAATATGGAAACAAGAGGCAATTTTTGATAAATGACTGAGTTTATGGGATGTATGGGACCAACGAACAACATGAGCAGAGAATTTAGCATAAAGGCACAGATTACTTCGTGACGCAAGACAGGCAGAAAGTCTAGCAATTAAATTTCAAATAATGCGAAATGGAAAGATTATTTAGGAGGGTGAGAAGGGCATAAATACATGAATCCTTTTCAACAGAAGAAGAACACAGAATGTGAAACTTTCCCACAGGCAGAGCACTAAACATGAATTCTACCTTATCTTACTTAGAAAATTTCACTGGAAATGAATATGAATGAACTGCGAAACATAATGAAATACATATGAAATAGAAAGAGAATACATTTGCTATACTCACACCACATGAATCTCATGAACCAGAGTCGCTGCCTTTCATTAATTCTCTGTCAAAATATACAATGAGTAATTGAGTTTCTCTCCCACAGTCTCCTAGAAATTACAACCAACCCTTTTCAAATGGTTTTACATGCAATAAATAGACTATGCCATTAGGAAATAGAATGACCCACAGCTGGGGAGTTTTTCAAATCATTACATAATGGAAATTGAAAGCCAACCATTAGTGACAGGTGCAGCATTACAAAAATGACAAATTGCTTGGGTGACTGCTCGCCCTCCTTTGCCACTTGGATAGAAGCCAACCTTTAGTGAAAATATTCTTTAAACTTTGCCTTAGGTGCCAAAAAATATGTAGTGTAAATGAGCGGGCCCACTTGGAGAAATTCACGAATCGAAATGTCGTGAAGTGGAAGTGATTTTGGCCTTTTGGTCTATATGCGTCACGCCCAAATCTATATGCGCCACGCCACTTTGGAGGCAATTTTTAGGTACCTAATAGAGTCCAAATTGTGCCCAATTGTGCTTTCTGGAAAGCCTAGCCTATCTAATTTCCAACCCAAGTGGAATTTCTGAATTTGGTGATCATTTGCCCCTCCAAAACTTCAATCTCCCAAGACTGCTTCCTGTGTGTCAAAATAGGGGCAGAGAGGTCATTTTTTGAGTGTTTTTGACCTCCTGGGGACTCAAAACTTGCCCAAACTTATTTTCCATGCACCAACAACCATGGTTTTTCATGCTGAATCCAAAAAATGCAAACCATTTGTGATTTGGAGCTCCCAATCCTAAGCACCGCACCAGTGGCGCGATGCACAGGGAGAAAAACCCTGTTTTGTGCCCAAAAGTTGTCAAATGACCAAAAATTCCCCAAAAATGCTCCAAATGTCTTGGCCATGCACCAATAGTCATGATTTTTCATGCTGAATCGAAAAATGCAAACCATTCTTGATTTGGAGTTGCTTGTGCATAGCGCTTTTTGCAGGAGACATTTGGAGGCCTTCCTGGTGTCCAAATTGGATGAAGAATAGCTCTTTGGAAAGTGATTTGAGTCTACTTTCCAACCCAACTATAATTTGTTAATTTGGAGTTCATTTGCCCTATCAAAAATCAAATCTCCCAAGACTAGTCAAAATGTGCCCAGTGAGGCTGCCTCAAGGCAGAGTGCTGTTGCAGTCAACTTTTGAAGGTGTTCCTCAACTCCAAATTGAGCTCATGATAGCTCATTGGAAATATATTTTTGTCTAGTTATTAGTTTACTCAACAAGCAAGCCATTTGTCAAACCAAGATAGGATAAAACTTTATTTTCCCAAGGTCACTTTAGAGGTGCACCAATTCCCCCAAGGCAATTGTATTTTTGACATTTCTCTAAAACCATGACACCTGTGTAAAAAGTCAAGGAGATTTTTCTTCCTTGGCCTATTTTGGACAAAAACCTCTCTCAGTTTTCCAAAATTCATCTTTTCTTGGTCAGAAACCTCAGTTGAGTGAATTATTGAACCTTCCTCTGGCCTGCAAGTATTATTGAAGCACTTTGAGAACAACAATTTGTAAACCCTAGACCTACTGACCAAGTTGACTCTTTGCTTATCAAGTGATAAAAACAAGACTGTAAATTATTTCAAGACCATCTTAATGAACTTTAATAAACAGAGTTGAGCCAGAAGGACATGGCATAAGGGATAAATGAGTGACCAGGTCCTTCCATCAGATTAGGGCATGCCCCTAGCAGAATGCAACTGAGTGAATGGAGCGAGTCACCTAAAAATGAGATGCAGAAAGATTTTTGATCTCTCATGGAGGACTGACAAGACCAACTCTAACATTGGCTCCAATGGGGGATGGTAGCTCCAGCTCCTTGGAAGTGCCAAGAACTGCAAATCTTTGGGAGAGTAGATAGTGCCTTCATCCATTGGGCTATGGAGTCAAAAAATGGAAATTGACATTATGCAGATGAACTCTGACTGAAGACTCAAACTGAAAACGATAATAAAACCAAACATGACTAAATCCTAACTAACAAACTGGAAAGATGCTCATATTTGAGCTTATTCAGCAAACCTACCCTAATTACTCTTTCCACCACCTGGTCAAGTGAGATGGAACAACCAATGCAACCAGGTAGGCATTATGGCTGATATTTGATTTCTTCCCAAATGCTTTCTGATGTGTAGGAAAAGGGAAGAATCTAAAGGCAACTCCCATGGAAACTTGGAATCAAGTTCACTGCTGAAAAACTTGCAAAGCATGAATTGACTAGATGACTTCAAGAATACTGCAAAAGGATCTTCATAAGCATCACCATTGATTTCCATTAACACATTACTGATCTGGTCCAAGTAATCTTCATAGCTGGATATTAAACTTTTCCTCGCATCTGCACTGTCTTTCTCTGATGATTGCAGCAAGCTGTCAAAAGGATCCTGCATTTCATGAAGAACCAAACTCTATTGTTGTTTCCAACCAGAACAAAAGTCTCCTTTATCAATCTCCTCATATGACTACAAACTTTGGTATGGGCTATGAAATGAACAATCTGTTAAACCAGACAATGAAGGTGACCTTTGAAACAGATGATTATCAACATTCTCTTTTGCCGCATGGTTAGATGATGAAGAAGAATTTTTACAGCAAACAAAATCTAACTCATGAGCAAAAGGATCATCAAAAGCTTGAGGAGACTGCTACGATGTATCTATTGAAACTGTATGACATCCTATTGGCTGTTCATCTTTCTCTTTAGAGATATTACGAAGATTCTTCCTTATAAACTGAAATGCTTCGTAACACAAGGGTACAGAATCCTCTTGCATCATTAAATCATGTATTTCGGCTGCCTCACCTTCATCTGTAATCTAACCTTGAATTGTGCTTGGTGGCTGCAAATCTAGCTCTATATCCAAAATGATTTCATCAATCTTTTCAAGGGAAGATTTCTTATTAACGACCTGCTCAAAAATTTCGCCATCTGTCTCGTCCTCAACATTAAAACTAAGAGATTGTTGATTTCCTACAAGATTTTCATTTGAAGATTTACTATGCAATTTACCCCGCAAAAACTGAAATGATTCAAAACAGAGAGGTAAGGAATCTTCTTGTATCGTTTGATCATATATGCCAGCTTCTATGTCTTCATGTGCAACCTAACTATTAATGGCATTTGGGGACTGGAACTATGAATATAAGAAGTCTGGAACAAAGTTTTCATTGCCCTCAAGAGGATCCAAATCAAGATTTGTCGATAGCTGATGTTTGATTACATGGAAATTCTCTCTGATGAACTGACATGAATCAAAGCAAAAAGGCAAAGATCCTTCACTTACTTCAAAATCTGTTGCACTTTCCTCATCATTTCCATAGCTGGTATGCATTGGTTGATCACTATACTCGAGCTACTATCAGTGAACTTCCTCATCCCACAAACTGGCTGCTGATTTGTCTGCAAGATTAGCTTATGTTTGGAGAGCATAATCATCATCATAATATTGATCAAACTGAGGCAAATCATCAGTATAAAACACATCATCAAGCATACATGTCATATCAAGAGGTCTTTCTTCTCCAAGATGATCTACAAAATAATCCTTATGACTAGTGAGATAAGAAACAAAATGTTTTGGATTAGCCACTTGTTCATGAATGCCATTTTCATCTTTTCCAGTCATTTTTCTCACCATCTCTTCTACTGCACTCACCAAAATTTCAGGCTTTTCCTCTGAAAGTGTAGTTTTCTTTGGATCCACGTTTTTCATCTCTTCTTTTTTCAACCTTTTCCTTCTTATCAAAAAATGAGCCTCTACATTTACTACATTGTTTTGCATCTCTTCAAGTGTTGCGACATTCTTTTCTCTCAGCTGAAACTCCATTTCGGGATCAAAGATACCCAGGTAGTGCAAGAGAGCAGATCCAGGAGGGGGTCCAGCATTGAATAATAAACTTGATTAAATCTGGCTGAAAACTATTGTACTGTCTCGCCTGGCAGTCTTTTCAACTGATTATACTCTTCTATGATAAGGAAAAGGTTTTGTTCGATCCTCCACCTGTCAAGAAAAACTTTGATGAACTGCTGTAAATCTATGATGCTCACATCAGGCAGGGCTTTGAACCAACTCTTGACTTTGCCTTACAAATAAAGAGCAAAAAGCCTTACACTGACATCTTCTTCATCAATTTAAAAAAGGTCTAGAAAAGTCTCAACATTCTGCACATGTTGCTCAGCATTGACATTCTTACATTCACCGTCAAATCTTGGCAAGTATAGATCATAATTTTTGGGGAAAGCATGAAGAACAGAAGGTAAAACAAGAGGTTTATACCTATCTGGGATTATAACAGCTGTAGGAATATGTACAAGAGCTATGGGATCAATTTTGTTTTCTTTAGGCTCATCACTTTGCAGAGAATCATCATAAGATGTAGGAAAAGTAAGGAGGCCAGGATCAAAGGGAAACTCACTATTTACACTTTTTGAATAGATAGAGTGAAGATTTTGATCACCTTTATCATACAACAAGTTCTGAAAAAATTTTAGGGCGGCTTCAAGAACAACGAAGAAGTAATTTACAAGAAAGCAAAGTAGAACCTAAATACCATTCCACTTTGGATACTTGAACTTTGTGTAAGATCCTTCCATTTTCGCAGAGAAAGAGTTGGTCCTCTAGTGGAGTCTTTACAGGAGTTGCCAGGTGAATGATTTCAGCCTTCTTATGCCTGATCATTGTCCACCATCAACAATCAGCTCTGAACTTGAGATATGTACTGGGGCAAGACAACCTTCAAGCAAACCATTTTGTCTCCCCAGTGGAGTCGCCACTATGTTAGCACCTAAATCTGCCTTAGGTTGAAGGAAGGAAAAATTCAGGGTAACCACAACCCACACTCAATCTGGTAGCTAGCCCTACCAGAACAGGAGAGGGCTCTCTCTGTGTCACGCTCAGTGCAGACAGTTGCTTGTATAGTGTCCATATTCATGGCAATGAAAATATTTTATTTTGTTGAGGTCCTTCTTCTTGCCATTGTTCTAGATGGATTCTTCCTCACCTTGGACCTTCTTTCCTTTTCCAACCAGATCACAAGCTTCTTCCTCATCTACAATGGATGTAGCACCATCTTTAGTGTTTATTCTTATCTCCTCTTGCACCAAATCTGACCAAAGTCTCTTCCAATCTAGTAGCTTGTCTCTTCCATTAACTGAATCCAGATAGTTATGCCAGGATTTCAGAAGGAAAAGGAATGATAAGCTCACAAGTTAATATGATGGCACATTTTCTCCTACCCCTCCCAAGTTCATCTTGAACATAAGTGAATCTAAATTGGTACTGATGAATGGTTTCATTTTTATGCATTCGAATTTTCCTAAGCCTTTATCTCTCAATGACAATTTCCTGGCATCACTGTTTCTTTGGAAGAGATCTATGAGAGTTTTCCACATTTCAAAAGGAGTCTCCTTTCCATGCAAGTTCGAAACCCCATGATCTCTTACACCCTCTAGAATAATCCTCTTGGCTCTTGTTGTGTCTTTCTTCCACTAAGCAAGTGCTTATGCATCTGATGTTGTTGGTTTCAGAATATCCATTTGTGTATATTCCCATACTCCATTTTCATCAAGGACAACTTTCATCCTATCTTTCCAAGCACAAACATTCAAGGTGCCCTCCAATGCATATTCCAACATCAATCTATTGAAAGACAATTTTCCTACACTTAAGAGAATTTGCACCAAAAACTTTG
This sequence comes from Pinus taeda, assembly GCA_000404065.3. Lineage (NCBI taxonomy): Eukaryota > Viridiplantae > Streptophyta > Pinopsida > Pinales > Pinaceae > Pinus > Pinus taeda. Next base: position 96,347 of record APFE030638552.1, on the reverse strand, counting down.
CGAATCAAAATTTATCCGAGAGAATATCTGGAACAAGGTTTCTATGTATTATTTTGATGCTCTGATACCATCTAGAAATTTGATAGAAATTGCAACTACTCAAGAATTCAAACCAAAATTAGGAGACACAAATTGTACTCTACTAATTCGTGGAATGAAAATGACCATTTAGAACAACATGCATAGACATGCAACAAGCAAAGCCACAAGTACATAGTGATTTTCAGGGGAACACAACTATGAAAAACCCCTCAAGCCTCCTTGCATTAATTAGTTTATTAGAGAAACTATTAAAATTGCATGCACCAACTCTGAGCACAACCTGCAAAGGTAAAATTGTTCTCCCTATTGGATGAGGACCTCTGGCCAACACTTAGCCATTTTATGACTCCTCCAACCTCCTATTTCCCTGCAAAAATCTAAGCAAATTCAAGCTCCTAAACAATAGGAAAGTCCCCATTTCCTTGCCCAAATCCCAAGGAATTGATCTCCTTAATACATGCAACAAATGTACACTCAACTAGTATACAACTCATGTTACATTAGCCTTGTCTCCTCTACTCCAACTGTGCAATTCGAATTCCATGAATGCATGAGATATTCTGAGATGATTGATGAGTTAAATGACATATATCCAAGTTAGACTATTGTCCCACTGCTCAACTGATCTTCAACTGACTCTATTAATTGTTAGAAGTCAGTTAACTGAGTACAACTGACAATAACTAAACTAGATTGCTAAAATTTAGCAATTAACACATGCATGATTGAACTCCAAGCCCACTAACTTGAATTTACTGAGCTAAATGAGTAACAAGAGTCATGCCACACTAGTTAACTGCCTCCAAGTTGTCTTACGGATGTGGAAATTCGGTTTACTCAATTTGAATAAGGCTAAAATCAAATTGAGCCTTTCTTACTACACTTTCTAACATTTTCATATTAAATTTGGATCTAAAATTTTGAAATATAATGCTTATACACACACATATATTCTAAAATATCATGGTGACTAACATGAATCATTATTATTTTATTTTTTTTAAAACAATGTTTGTAATTTTATTAATAAAATGTAAACCTTTGAAAAAATAATATTACTCTAAAATTTGTGCCATAAATGGTTACACAACAACACAAGTAGAAATGGAAATAATTTCAACGAAGGGCACATTTTTCATGAATTCGACGTAGGTAGCTATCGAATAAAGGAGCCAAAAGAAAAGGTGGGAGAAGAATAATAATGAATGCAAAAGAATGATAAACATGTGGTTGCAACCATTTTGTTGTAAGACGTATGAGACACTCAATGTGCACTTTTCAATTGATTTTATGTTCCATAAAACAAGCACATTAAAGCATTTATGTAAGGGTGAGAGATAAAAGTATGTGCTGTGAAGATAGGTATATATATTTTAGAATAGTCTTTTCACAATTTTATTTCAATTAGTAATAATTGTTTTTGATTGGTAGTGATTTGATCTTCATAAAATATGTTGGAATATTTATAATAGTATTCACAGATCAAGGGTTAATCTTTAAGTCTACTTTAGTTATGTTCTTTTAATTAATTTGAAAAATATTGTATCAACACATGTCATATTTGACATGTGGTATTGATAAGTCATGGTATTGGCATGTGGTAGTATATAAAGAACTATTTAGAAGTTAAGAATATCCATGGTTAAGACTATTGTTACATGTTTTTTAAAATGTATATATATATTTAACTCATATATTAATTCTTTTTACAACTAGTAGAGTCCTGTAAATTAAATGGCTGGTAAAAGTTGATAAACACCAATCCATAATAAGCATCAAAATATTTACTTCAACATACATTTTAAGTTGCTAAAACTAAAAAGTTATAAGGATTATCTAAATTATAACTCTATTATTATTATTATTATTATTATTAGCCATAAAAAGAATAAATATATAAGTTAAACATATATACATTTAAAAAAAATATGCAACAAGATTCTTAACCATGAATATCATTAATTTGTAATTAGACTTTGTTAGAATATTGTCGGCGAATCCATGGATTATCAATATCACATGCCCCAAAAACCATAACTCATTTCACATGACACTTGTTCCTATAATATTTTTTTTATTTAATGAATTTAATTAGAAGGGAAAAAATGCGTAACTACTTTGGAATACTACTAAGAATACTCTAGAACATTTTATGGAGGTTAAATTCATCATCCAGCTAATAATTATTGATAATTAAATAAAAATTCTAGAAACCCTATTCCAAGATAAACATGTTTATCAACATAATAAATAATAGGCAACCTAATTGATAATTAAATCAAAATTCTAGAATCCCTATTCCAAGATAAACATTTTTATCAGCATAATTGATAATAACCAACCTCGATCCATCTTAACTCTATATTTACCAAGCATCGAGAGAGATCAAATTTGTCTTCACTCTAAAACATGTTTGCATTTCAATAGTTTTGACCAATCTCTGCGCCCCATCCGAAACAAAGGCCTAGTTGTAATTTATTATTAGAGATTTTTGTTCGTAACTGTAATTTACAACATAAGAGAGCATACATATACTTTGAGATAAGTAAGTAAGCTAGCCTTGTGAAGCATACAATTGTAATGTATAGAAGGCACTTCCATAGATGGGAAAAGAAAGACTGAGACTTTAAAAGAAAAGTAATAGTATTATCATAATAAAGACACACATACATAAAGAGAATCATTGATTAATTTGCAAAATAGTTCAAAAAATAACAACAATCATGAAAGCAAGTAAGAACACACATTCAACAAGATCTATACTAAATCCAATGAAATAGTTCATTTTCTTTAGTACATATGAACAGAAACATATATCATAAACATTAAAAGAATAGTCTTACAATATCCACAATACATGCATGAAAGGGCACCACATCTGAGAGCTTCAAATATTAAGTGAAAGTTCCAAGACACATAATTACAATGATGAATCACTATCCCCAATAGTGGAACATTAAGCCACTACTTGCTCCTCCAAAGAATGATATTCTATCCTATGATAAGCCAGAGAAGCCAAGGTAAAAAGTCCTTTGCTTCAGTTATGAGGGCTTACATATAACAAATGAGGTGACCATTCACCACCCATGTGACACTTGACCTCCCTCATGAATTTTGAGCTCCCATATGACTTTTGAGCTCCTACAAGGCCTTTGGAATTCCTAGTGACTTTTCACATTCCATGTGTTACCCTTGGGTTTCCACACATTTTACATTTTCTTATTTTTTAAATTACAAAATTACATTCCACAAATTGTAGCAAAATACATGGAACAAGATAGACCCTTGTGTTCACATTTGAGAGGGTACAATTTGGCGACTATGACATGATACTTCATTACAATGTGTCGATGAAAGGTTCCATTCTTTGCTTCTATGTCTTCAAATAGTCATGACTGATATAAGATGTGCTTCATATTCACCCTCTAATGGATCTAGATAAGTATTGGAACCTTCTAAGTCAACATGAGTTACCATCTCTCTGTCATGGTCCAAGATTCCCTTACTTCAATATGATAGCATCTTTGTGTCTCATCTCCATAGGTGTCTTCTTGAAACCTCTCCTTAATGAACTCCTTGAACATCATCTTTCCATGTTAGGATTATAGCACCTAAAAATGAAGTTCACGCATGACAAGAAAATATCAGTACAAAAATAACATATTCTATTATGTTTTTTCATGCAAGATGCTGACTGTGACGGGACAGTGTGAAAGGGCTAAGAGAAAGGCCTTCTTGGGTACAAAGCGTAGGTTTAGGAAGCAAGAGGTAGAGGTCTAAGCACTAGGAGTGTGCATTGTGCATTAACATGAGAGAGGGACAAGGCTTGGGCATGGAGGGTAAGTCTAGGTGATAGTGGTTAGGAGATTGAGTCTTGAGAATTCACAATACGCAATGACTGAAAGGGAGACACTAGTTAAAGAATAGATTTCCAATGCAAGGGGAAAGGGATGACCTCACTAACCACTAGGAGTGCATAATGCACAACACAATTCAGGGTTGATCAAGGATTTTCACAATGGGAAAGTGTAAGCAGCAAGGGTTGAGTGACTGTGCTCTAAAGATGCACAATGTGCTTGTGAAGGGAGCTGACTTCAAGATGGGCTTGAGTTCAGGAGATAAGGGTTTCACATTGAGGCTTGGAGGTCCATAATGTGCTCATCACTTGGCTAAAAGTTGAAATTTTCTCATGACTTGTGCATGATGTGAACTCAAGGAAGAACCCCAAAATTGGCTAAGTGTGAGTTTAGTGAGATGAGAGACATAGAGAATAAGAGCATTGTAACAGCCTGGTTAAAAATGCATGTAAAAAAATATAAGACCATGGTTGATGGGACACATATTCGGAGCTAATATTGGGCAAGACATCCTAATGTGGGTGTGCATTTCAGTTATTATGGTTAAACAAAATTGGCAAAGGAAATGGTAAAGGCTTTGAAAAGGCAAAATGATATTTTGGCACATTTATTCATGAAAATAATGGAAATTGGGAGAAAACGAAGGTGAATGGTCACGTGTTGCATGTGAGCAGGAAATTGAAGAAATATAATGGAAAATGAAGAAAATGGAGGCCTCATTGATAAAAAGGCTTCTCAGGAGCAATTCATGGACTTTTGTTAGTTCAGTTTTGGAGCTCTCTCATTATTCTCTCTCACTCACTCTTGGACACTTATATTTTTCTTGGATCACTTGGGCATTGGATCAAGAAAGGAAAAGAAGACAAGAGGAATGAAAAATAAAGCAAGGAAGAGTAGAATCAAGTAGCTACAACAGGATTATTTGTAGGTATTGATTTGCATGTGTGATTTCCTTACTCAATTTGGCATGCATGTGGTTGTTTTCTATCATGGCATGGGTTTTTATAGGTGTGACAATGTTTTCAACCTAGCCTTGCCAATTTCGAATAGCCTTGATGAGATGGTTTCTCATACTTCGGTTGAGCTGGATTGCTGGATGGATTCAACGCTAAATGGGGTGGAGCTCCGAAATGAAAAACACAAGGCCTAGTGGTCCCTGAACTGGACTATGGATCATGGTAAAGCCACTCACCTAGTAACCCTTGAGACGGATTGTGGGTTGCGGTAAAGCCAGGATTGTGTGCTTCGGTGGGCCTAGGAATCCTTCTCAATGAATGGCAATATATACAGTAAATCTAAAAGGTTGATTTCTCTCTATTAGGCCTAGTTGTCTTAGGATGGGATGTACGGTAAAGCCTAGGGAGTGGGTCTTGGTGTAGGGCCTAGCGATACCTTGATCATACTGTGGATTACACTAAAGCCTAAGAGGCTAGGAGGTACTAAACTTATTCACGGTGTAGGTGGATAACTCTGGTAGCATCCATGCTTGTTTGGTTCTTTTCAATTGGTTATGAGTTTGACATTCATGCTTGGAATATGGAACAGGGGTGATTGGATGAAGATATATTTGGATCAGCCAATCTATGGTTGGGTGGAATGTGGCATTCCCATCCCCGATTGGTTTCTACATTCATTAAAGATAAATTCATTCCCTCGGGTTTTCATGTGTAAATGTACTAGCTTATATGTGGATTCTATGGATGATGTATTCATGGTATTTATATTGTTATTATGTTGGTTATGTTTACGTTTTATGAAAATAGTTATGTATGGGCCTCATCATGTTTTTACTTGTAAATGAATGAACAATGTATCTATGACCTAATAGATGAGTTTGCAACAAATGATATAAGGGAACAATGCTTCATAGCAATTCTCAGATAAGTATGAGACCTCTATACTTAAACATGTTTAGACCTATAGATTGCATTAATGCCAAGTGTTTGACAAAATGTTAGTCCCTATTGGGGATGGTCAGGCCTAGTCCTAGAGTTAATTTAATGGATTCTGGAAGTTACAACAAGTTCTGGGCAGTGGCCGAAATTATAGGCTTGAAAAGTGGCCTAAATTCCCTGGACTCTAGCACATGTCTGCTAGAAATAGTCCCTGGATGTAGGCATGTAGGCTTGTGGGGGTGTCTAAAGCTGTTTGGATGCTAGCATGCACATAGCATGGGAGCGTCCAGAGATTTAATAGCCTAAAAACGTAGTGGGACTCAGGGGCTGGTTAGCAGAAAGGTTGGGATGGTTCCTAGGGGTCCTATTGTTGATGTTGAAGGTTTGTATGGTGTGTTTTCGTTGGTTCCACTTCCTTAATGTGACTTAGGAGGTCGAATCATATCATAGTAACTTCTTGTAACATGTTTACCGAAATTGGCCGGTTACTTGCGTAAATGTGGGAGGAGAGCGTTACAAGCATACAAACAAGTCTTGAACATGATCACATACACATACACAATTAAACACATGAAAATAATATGCACAGTACCCAAAACAAATATGTATACATTGAAATGATAATAAAATGAAAATTATTTCCAAGTGCGACAATTATGATGAAAGACTTTATGACACAAGTGTTGACTAAAATTGGGAAGTGCACTATACCATAGGAGTGTGTCCAGTACATGTTCTTGTGATAGATAGGATCAAATAATGCAAGGGAGTGCACTCGATCTACTTCTAGAAGATATGCCAAGTTGTTCTTAACAAAATATGTGAAAGCAAGTGAAAGTGACACTTGCAAAAGAAAACGAAACACATGCAAACATAAAAGTAAGAAAAAACAACAATTAAGAAACTCACCAAGAAGATGGCCCACTTGCAACCAAGAGTGAGGGATGCTCCTTGTGCTCCAAAAGTATGCAAAGGTAAAAAGAAAAAGGTAAGTGTCAAATGAGCTCTAGGCTAGACTCTTTATGCAAGGAGAGTAGAAGTATGACCAATGTTGACCTCAATGAATTAGAAAGATGTTTAACATGAAATTAATGGGATCCAAAAGTTAGATATAGGAAAAAATTTAGAGGGGGGTGTAGTAGCTACAACAAATCCCTACATATGCTTAATAATTTTGAAATTAAAATATATTTTTTCTCATAGTAATAATAATTTGAATTCCATGATATAAATAATTTAGGTAAAAGTCATGAAAAGGATAAAATATTTTTATTTTTTATTGTGTTAAAACAAAAAATGTTTTCCCACAAGGATTTAGATTGACAATGAATGATGCACTTAAAGGAATTCCTTGTAACAAGTTATGGGTTAACCTACCAAAAAGAAAAAGAAGTTTAATTTTACAAAATTGAATTCCTTACATCCTAAGAAAATCCTTCCACTCTCTCATCAAATAGAGTGATTTAAATTTCATAACCTTTTAATATTAAAAAAGTAATATTAGTACACTTTAAATTTAATATGACTTTTTAAACAAAAAAATCAATAATACTTAAGGCTATTATCTTAAATTTTATTAATACTAGTATAGATCTATATTAACTTTGCATCTACCAAGCACTGAGAGGGACCAAATCTCTCAAGATGCAAGCCTATTCTTGAGTGCAAAACTTGAGAATATGTTTACACCTCAAGAAATTTGATTCCTCTCGACACTTGGTAGTTCTGTCAATGTGAGGTGTATCATTTAGTAAGTGTTTTTATGCTTATTATGGATTGATTCCTATTAGCATACTAGATGCGTAATTCCTTCCATGCTCAACATGGAGTTAACACATGGCATACAAAGATCAAATCTTTTGATCCCTCCATATGTTTAATAATTTCAAAATTAAATAGATTTTCCCTCATAATAATAATAATAATTGGAATGTCACTATAAAAATAATTTAAGTAAAAGTTATGAAAAGCATAAAATATTTGTTGAACCCTAATAGACCCCTTCGGCCAAGCCCCTCATTACCAATAAAGAAGTTGAACCCTAATAACCTAGACAAAACACTGATATATAATACTAATAGAATTAACATACATAAATCATGGCTCCCAAATGATGAGATTGCAACTAGAATTAATAATAATTATGAGATAAAATCAAGTAATAAAACCATTATTCAATACCTTCCTCCAAGCCTGGGAATCTAGAGTTACACCTGGTTGATACTCCACCATGAAGAAGGGCACTAGAAACACTACAAACCCAATAGTCCATTGATAAGTAGCCAAGAAAAAACTCCTTATGTCAGGGTCCCAATTGTGCTTCCACTGGGCCGACTTTCCTTTATCCCAAACTCCCAAAGATCCTAATCTATGCCAATAGGAAACCATGCTTAAACTGTAAAAACAAGCTTCTCTCTGCAACTTGGAATCCTTGCTCAGTCAAGGAAAGCCAAATTCACTCACCACCATGTTCAATGCCAAAATTTAGGACTACAAAGCCAACAATATTGTTGCCATTGTTGCTTCAAAACCATTGTAACCTCACCCATCACCCCATCAACTGAAATAACCATCACCCACAATGAAGGAGAAATCAATTCACATGGGGGTTGCATGGCAACAAATTGTCATGCCAACCCCCATAATTGTCAACGGGGTCAGTAGGGTGGCGGGCACCCTCCTCGATCCCTATATGACCTCAATCTGTCAACCCCATCAGGGAAGATATTCAAATAGTTTATTTAAATATCATGTTGAAATATTTTCGAAAAGTATAAGGTTTAAACATCTTATTCACACTCTTTCTATTTACTTCTAACTACTTATCTCTTTTTAAAGTTGATATGAAAACATATTAGGTATTTTTTTGACTAGAGGTGCATTCTACAACCCATTTTGAGGGATATGTGTGATTTCCTTATTACTCAACATGGAGTTGGTACATGTCCTTCTTAAGATAAAAATAAAATATTCTCTAAATAGAAAAGCAATGTCAGCTGTAATAAAAAACAAAAACTAATATGCATATTTAGTTAGTTTTAAGTAAAGCATTATAAAACATCAATAATCCCAAGCCCACTATGGTCACTCGATTTTTCATTGATATTACAACCCAATGTGGAAAAAATATTTCACTCATTAGCAGTCACAAACAATATATGCAGATGTCCACATGGCATAATATAATTTCATATAAACTTTAAAAAGAGATAAAATAATCACAAGTAAAAAGAAATGTGGCTGAGATGTTTAAACCTTATACTTTTCAGAAATATTTCAACTATTTAAATAAAGTATTTGAAGATATATATATATGTGTGTGTGTGTGTGTGTGTGTGTGTGTGTGTGTTGATTTATTTTATTTTCTAGCTTTCAGTTACTTTTTGCTTTGGACATTGAATATTTTACTATATATAACATTAAAATATTTTAATGTTGTATATAATAAAATATTCAATGTCCAAAGCAAAAGTGACTGAAAGTTAGAAAATAAGATAAATCAACATAGATCCATCTTAACTCCAAATCTACCAAGTGTCAAGAGGATCAAATCTCTCAAGATGTAAACCTTTATGTGAGTGCAAAACTTGAGGAAAGGTTTGCACCTTGATATATTTGATTCCTCTTGGGTCTTGGTAGATCCAGAGTTAAGATGGATCTACGTTGGTTTTCACGGACACACTAATTCAATGTTTTAACAATGAATATTTTTGTTTTCACATTATCCACATTAAAATGCCAATACATGCCCGGTCATGTTTGAAAATAGAAAACATATATACATAATCTCTCTCTTTCTCTCTCTCATAAATGTTATATATCAACTTCATATTAAACATTTGAAGGAATTACAAATATACCTCATTTCTTCAATTATAAAGCACCTATTATTTGAATAAGAAAACTTTCTCTCTTTAGGAAAGGAAAATATAAGAAAAAAAATTAAATTTTTTTTAAGGTTGATATGAAATTATAACATTTAATATGAATATTGAAATATTTTATTTATGGCTCACACACTTTTTTGTTTTTGTTTCTAATCTATTTCTATTTTAAATATTACATGTCACATGAACATAGAATGAGCTACACATAATGTAATATCAACAATATTATTTTTACATGACATATGTCAAATTACATATTTCGCTCATCCTAAAAAAGAAAGTATTTTTTTTTCCTTTCAATAACTTTATCTATCTATATAAAGTTGATGTAAAATTAAGGTGGAAATTGAAGTATTTTATTTATGGATAAGATTAATATTTTTATTATTATTATTATTTTTAAAATCTATTAATATAAGCATTCTTTTATTATTTTTAGATGCAACATTGTGTGGAAAGATCTCCCTCATATTGTATTGTAGAGCACCTCTCCAAAGAAATATCAAGTAATACTAAGAGGGAGATATGTAACTCATTCAATTCTTAATTTAAAATTAAAATGTGACATTTAAATGTATTCATAATGAGAGAGAGAGAGAGAGAGAGTGTTTTTTTTTCAATTTTGCACATTAGAGGTTTTCACCTAAAAAAATTTGATCCCTTTTAGTATTATTAAAAACAAATATATATCCATCTTAATTCCAAATTTACCCAGTGTCTAGAGGAATCAAATTTCTCAAGTTGCAAACACTTTCCTCAAGCTTTTAAAATTGAGAGAATTGATCCCTCTCATCCCTCTATAGATCCAGAGTTAAGATGGATATATGTTGGTATTTATGACTAAAAGAATGAGTGAAATATTTTTATCACATTGGATTGTAATATCATTGAAAAAATGAGTATAGTGAGGTTGCCATTATTGATGTTTTATATTGATTTTTAATTAAAACTAACTAATTCATATTCATTTTTGTTTTTATTATACCTGGCATTGCATTTCTATTTAGAAAATGTTATATTTTTATTTTAAGAGGCACACAAGTCAACTCCATGTTGAGCATGGACAAAATCACACATCTCTCTCATATTGGTCTGTAGAATGTGCCTCTCTGTAATAGAAATGCTTCTTTATTGATCAAAACCCTTAAGGTATTCACTCCTTAAGGAAGGAGAACACTCCACAAGCCATATGCTTGTTCATACAATAATTATTGACATCTCTCAATGGGGAGTCTCTAGTCTCTATATAGGCCTCATACATACAATACCATGGGTCATTACCATGGTTCCCTCAATACCATCTATCTAATAAAATAGGCTTATTACATTATTGCTAGCTACTTTTGGTCCCTTACATGATATGGGTTAACCACTTTATTTATTACTATGTTCCATCCCATTATTACATTATTCCCTTGGGCACCTCCCTCTGTACCCAATACTATCCCCTTAGGTAGACTACCTTCCACCCCCCTTAAACATGTTTAATTCCCGAAACATAAGAAGAACGCAAATAATAAGATCTACTCAAAAGAGTAGTCCACTGGTACCATGCACATGCATCTAGCCATCCCAAAGAAAGGTGAACCCTCGATCTCGCTAGTGCCTCGCTCGCTTGAGATGGAAGTTGACCCTAGCGGCTCTTCTGTGTTGATGTGTAGTAGATGGATCATCACCCCTCTCTATCTGTCATGCGGGGGTTGTTGTCCTTGTGGCTAATTCATTGCCATCTTGTAGGTTGTTTTCTTGTGGGGTGATGTGGGTGGTGATATGTAGAAGTTTTAACCAACGATGTATCTTTCTTTAACTCACCACCTAATGGAATCTAATTGGTATCTAGTACATGTTGTGGCATCTTTTGTTGTTTCTTATCTTCCAATATTACTTCAACCACAGATTTCGTACCTGTAACACTTTCTGCTTTAGCCTCCTTGGACTCTACCTATTTTTCTCGTACCTGGTTTGATGTTTGTGTTTGGTTGTCGACCATCAAGGGCTCATCATCTGATGTTTCAGTCCTTGGAACATCTTCTGCTTCAACCTCCTTGGACTCTACCTATTTACTGATGAAAATATCCTATAACATAATTTTTTTCTTTTTATACCAGAGCTTCAGAAATTTCTTCTGCACATTAATATTGATAGTATCCATATATTCAAGGGTATCACAAAACAACATCTACATTAGCCATATCTGAAAGCATAAAAATCAGAATGCAATACATACTTGTCCATAGAAATATTCAAATCTTTATAAACTTTCACCTCCTCATTATTAACTTGTGTGTGCTCCATTTGTTTTGATAGAACTTGCAATTTTTTTTCCAAATTGACATTTATAAGATTTTTCTTGCAACTAGGATTTATAGACACAATGATCTTCTCCTTCTGAATACATTCATGAACCAACAATAAGGATATACCAGTAGAAAATATCCCCTTACACGTCTCATTCTTCTGTTTTCTAGCATGAGACCATTTGTCTAAAAGGACTTTTTCAGATTCTTCATCTGAAAATTTGTACGACTTTGGGCCATCAAGGGAACTCCACCATATGGCAGCTTCATCTATCCAACCAGGACATACGGAAATTTTCCATTGTTTTTCCCATAATGACTTTTGTTTTTCTATGAAATCTTCAATTGTAGGACCATTATCTTTTCCTGTAAATTATAGAACCGCCATGAAGAGGGTTTTGAAAAAAAAATCACTTACTTGGCGAAAATTTGAAGTGGCCACAATTTAGTCAATATTGCTCAGAATCTCTATTATGACCTATTTTATAAAATGGAACAACCATTATACATCTTCCCATATGATATAAATCCCAATCTAGGCACTAGAATTTCATATTCGCATTGTAGTTGTCCCACCATCACGAAAATTTCTGAAAAAGGCACTAATTTTAAATCAGCATTATCTCCCTCATCCAGACTCCGACTTGACCGATTTGTTTTTTAAAATTGGGTATTTTTTCGCAATGAACCCAGATCTACAATTAGATTCTGCAAATATTTTCCCAGAATGTATAGATATGTTCTACAAAGTCATCGCCCCAAAAAATGTCTAAAACACAACTGATTTTTAAATTAGCGATATATCCCTCATCCGAACTCAGATTCGACCAATTTTTTTTTCAAATTGAGTATTTGTTTTCGAACAACCTAGATATGTAATTAGATTTTGCAAATATTGCACTAGAATATATGGATCTGATCTGTAAAATCCCCGCCCCAAAAAGTTCCTACAAAAATAAAATACAAAATTTTGCTTTGCCCAAGAAAGTGCTCTGATACCACTTGTAATAAATCTGACCTGAAAATATATGAAATGATACCAATATACCCAATAACTATAAATAATCACAAAAAATAACAAGATTTAAATATAGATAGAAATGCTTCTTTATTGATAAAAAACCTTAAGGTAAGGCAACACTATATGTTCACTCCTTAAGGAAGAAGAACACTCGACAAGCCATATGCTTATTCATACAATAATCCTTCACATCTCTCAATGGGGAGTCTCTAGCCTCTATATAGGCCTCATACATATAATACCATGGTTCCCTCAATACCATCTATCTAATACAATGGACTTATTACATTATTGCTAACTACTTGTGGTCTTTTACATGAAATGGGTTAACCACTTTATTTATTACTATGGTCCATCCCATTATTACATTATTCCCTTGGGTACCTCCCTCTGTACCCCATACTATCCCCCCCTAAGCATACTACCATTATATTGATTTTTAATTAAAATTAACTAACACATGTTCATTTTTGTTTTTATTATACCTCACATTGCATTTCTCTTTAGAGAATGTTATATTTTTATTTTAAGAGGCACACGAGTCAACTCCATGTTGAGCATGAACGAAATCACACATCTCCTTCATATTGGTCTATAGAATGTGCCTCTCTATGCAATAATGTTGGAAAAACTTGCCATTGATGGAAAAGGGTTTTGAGGGTTTTATGTGTTACTTTTATTGATGTCATGTACCACTGTTAGAGTCGTATATCTCAGTATGTATTGCTTCCCCTATGTATGTATTGTTGACATTGTAAAGTCTGTCAGAGGCATGGTCTTGTAGATGTTGTGATGTGAATGACTAGTAGATGTATTGCAGATGATGTGAATGTCTTATAAATGTTGTGTTGCAGGTGCATAAAGATATTGTGATGTAAATGCTTGATATTGTTTTTTCCTTGGCCCATACAATCATTAAAGTGGTTGATATTAATCTTTTAAGTAATATGTGGTAGTTCATTAATTGTGTTTTGATATTCAAAATCTGAAATATGTGAAACTAATAGTTGGAATACAGAGAGAAAACCTTTCATTTCAGGTTCCTACATAAAATAAAAATAGTCAAAAAGTTATGTAAATAAAAAGTTGTTCTTTTGAATGGTAGAATTGTTGGTTAGAGGATTAGAAGACTATTTTTTTTGACACCTAGTTCTTGAGTTACCTAGCACAAAGAGAAAGAGGAAAAGGAGCAAATTGATGCATAAATAAGGAGCAGGAGTAGAAGATAAGTAGTTTTTAAGAGAGCAGAGACATAGTACAAAACAAAGACAAAGAGATGGAGGTATTCAGAGTTAAGGATCACCAGGTAAACCAACACATTACATATTTCATGTATCAAGGAATTGTTTTCTCCTTTTAGGTAGTAGCCTAAAAAGAGAAGGTTGGAGCTTGTAGAAGAGGGAGTGGGTGCTCTCAGCAAGTCGTAGCTTAAAATTTGAGGTAAGATCCTCCTATAGGTAGAAGGTTGCAGAAAATTGTTTTAAGTGGGAGTGGGTGGTTCCAACAAATTGGAGCTTGAAAAATATAAGAGAAGTTGTAGCTTCCTGTAGGTGGGTGCCTACCAAAGATAATATAAAAAAGAGTGGGTGCTTGAAAAATTATTTATTTAGTTAATTAATATAAAAATTTATCAATATTTAATTTAATTAAAAGAAAAAGATTTTTAAATTTAACCCAGAATAAACACAAATTATAGGTACATTTCTCCATTTAAATTACCTAAATGTTTGAGCAATTTTTAAGGATGATTAAAGAATTTACAAAATGCTTGAGGTGAATTTATTTTTATTAAAACATTTAAATGTGTCCGAGAAGATCATAAAATTGACGAGAGCACTTACATTGCTTTCGAATGTGGTAGGAATTAGGTTAAAAAGTAGAGTTCCAATTTTTCAATGAAAATTTTCTTATAAAACTTTATTTTTAAAACAATACATCATAAAAATAGATAATACATAAATTTTAAATCATACACCTCTAAAAGTACACATAATTTATATAAAATGTGCAAAATATTAATAATCTTACTTCAAATTATATACATTTTAAAATTATCCCTAATTTATATAAAATTTGCAAAATACTAACAATCTTACTTTAAATTATATATTTTATTTCCAAATAATGTTAACATAAAGTTAAAAAGTAAAACCTGTACTCAGTTGCCTTTCGCATTCCATAATATATATAAATAACTTGTTTAATTGATGGCATTGATTGGATGTGTTTTCAATGTCATTATGGAGATACAGGAGAAAGTAAGTTTTACTTTCTGAAAAGCAATAGCATCTTCATTGATAGTTAGTTGGGTTTCAATTAACGATAAAAGATTAACTTTATGTAAAGTAGTCGTATTTTTATTTAAAGTGGTTAGGATTTCATATAATTGATAAAAGTTTTAACTTTGTCGGGATTATGGAAAATTTTAGGGGCTAATATTTGTAGGTGGGTTAATTTTCCATGTTTTTCCAAAAAAATATTCGTCAATTTCTATTTTTTTATAAAATTGATTCACTTAAATTTCACAATATAAAATTATTTTATCTTAAAAATCAAATATATATAAAAAACTATATATAAAACAATTGTAAATGGAATAATTTTACAATATATCTGTTATAGACTTATGGGACTACCCTAACATAAATGTCCATAAATTGAGGGCTCCTAAGTCCCAAAATGTTGCTTCACTGCCTAAAGGAACAAGGTCAGTTGATTACATCATCTCCCAGAAGTTCTCCACTGAAAACTGCTCATAAATTGTCAAAACTGGACCATACTGAAAACTCAGTGCAAAGGGTGCAATGCATATCACCTTCCCAGTGTACAAGGTGCGATGCATATTGAATTGCTCCTCTGTAGGGTGCGATGGTCGGGTATGGAAAAATGGCAAGGACAAAAATGTGAGGTGGAAGATCATGGAACCTTCCAAAAGCTTCCTCTCTGACACTTGCCTCTCTGTTTTCGACCAAGGATGAGTAAGAGATCATCATTCTCCAAGTGGAAGCAGGAACTATCAGAGAGAGGACACTAATCAAGATCCCAGAAGATGACTCACGTCTTTGTAATCATCTATATATGGATCCCTCATTGCAAAGATCTAGAGGCTGGAATTTTGTATCTTATAGAGAAGTGTTGTTGGTTTTCTGGTGTACATTCATAGTGTTGGGTGATCTAAGCTTTGCTTGAGGTTAAGAAGGGCTTCCTAGCTAGAGGATGATGTTGGGTCAGAACATATGGCTGTAATCCTCTTGCTACTTTTTATTTTAATAAAGCTATTCCAGTTTTCTTCCATATTCTTGTGTACTTGTTTATATATTCATTTATATGGTTAACACACATCTGGTCATGTGTTATTTATGAATATAGATCTTTTTTTCTTCGATAGTAGTATTTTGCTATGATTCTACAGGTTCTTTTTGAAGCTGGGTAGACAAAGAAGAAGAGGCGAAGCTCTATCGAGAAGGAGAGGAAATTGAGCCAAGACTAAGGTTTGTCTTCTTGGTTTTCCTCTTGTCTATTTTCATAAACGAGAACGAAAGTAGACTTTACTTGTTTGTTTCTAAGATAGCCACCCATTTTAGTGGGAATAGCAGCATACGAGTGGACACTATTCCTGGTAACAAAATGGCGACTCCACTAGGGAGCGACTAGATTGTTTGTTAGCCTATCTATCTTTGTTTCTTTTATAAACTTACAAACGGAGCCTAAAGTCAAGCCAGCTAGCCTTCGAACTAACAAATGCAAAGTAGATCAATGCTACTTCAATCTATCTTCGGGTTTTGTTTATGAATTAAACAATAGATCTGCAAGCAATCTAATTGCCCTAAGTGGTAGCTCTAGTAATCTTTAGATCACCCTTGTGTTTTACATACATTGAACATTACTTACTCGACCTAAATCCCTGAACTGAATTTCAAACTGTGAGTGAAAACATGTTTAAAGTCTCGCACTGGTACCATCGCACCCTGCCTTCAAGGCAAACTGTATGCATCGCACTTCCCAAGTGCAGCAGGTGCACTGCATACTAGTTTCACTGTGTAACAGGTGTGATGGTTAGGGAAGGTTAACTTTACCCTAAGACTATGGTTTTTTCTCATTGTTTTCAGTCCTATTCAGGAGTTTTGCTGTCTGTAGTCAGTGTATTTCTATGAAAACCCCCTTCTCTTACATTATTCCGCCTCCTTAGTGCAAAGAACTGTAAATGTTTTTTATGTATTGTGCGTCATTTTCAGTTCTCTTTTGCAAAATGTAGCATAGTCGAACTGTCATTTCTGGATCTGAAAGTGGCGTAGTTGTCATTTTCAGTTTTAGAAAACAATCCCATTTTTCTTGATAGTTGATTATATAGTTACTATTGCATATGATTTGAATTAGTAGTTTTTAAAGTGTCGAAAAGAAATTTTCATTTCAAAATCGCAAAGTGTCTCTCTTACCTTCACGTCATTTTGAAAAAGAAATTTGTTGAGTACTGTCGCTTTAAAAGTAATTCAGATTTGCACATAGCTTTCTTATCGTCATTCATAAATTAAGAAGGCTGAAAACAAATACATGCATGTGCATTTTCATTTTGACAGCTTGGTTTGATTTAGGATTGTGTATTTAGTGTGTGCTTTGTGCTCTTTGCAGAATGAGTCTTAACTTTCTTTCCTTAGTAGCTAGGATTTTCATTGCTAAAAGAAGATTAAACGTTTTTTTATCATCTTAGACTGCATTTTAGGAATTATATACACATCATGCGGTGAACCTGAAAGGCAAATTGTTAAGCAAGATCAACTTAAAATGAATTTAATGAATCTAACAATGCTTTGTAACTTAATGCACAACATCTAGAGGTCTAGGCTAGAGATGTATTCTGGCATCGTAAAACCTGGTAACTGTTGTTTTCAATGTTGGTTGGGTGATTCCTCCACTCTGAGATGGCAAGTGCCAGTACGGACTTGTGCTCCCACGTACCGTCAAGTATATATTGGGAGACCACAATAGGTTGCATCTTTTATCCTTAGGTAGCCGTGTCTTCCACCCTATCGATCGCAATGCACCGAACACAACATTCAGGAAGATTAACTGTCGTACCGTAAAAAGTATTCTACAATTTTGTGATTGGTTTGGTAATCCTCTCTTCCTAGATCTCCAGAGAAGTCCATTTTTCTCCTTTTCAGACTCAAAGGAAAAGGTCCTCTAAGCACTTGTCACTTCATGCTCAATAAAAATCGAAGGCGACTAGAGTCATCTTTTGTTTTTTCTCGACTCTTTAAAATTGAAAAAACAAGTTGTGTCAAAGCGTCTAAAAATTTATTTTAAATCAGATTAACATCACAAATTCCCCCATTGGTCTTTAGGTTGAGAAAATGGAGTCTACCAACCAAGGATTTCCCCTTGGAGGAAATCCTAGTCCCTTCTCCTCTTGGGGAGACGTTGGTGCACCCCATATGGCCACTTTGTCACTTCCAGGGTTGACAATTGGTTTGCTTGTTTGGCTCTTCTCTACCTCTGTCGTTCAGAATCCTGTAATTCCTGAACAGTCGAATCATCAACTAGACGACACTAGAGTTGCCTCCCAACTTTCTATTTCATCTGATTCTCCCTCTCCTCCTTCCTCTTCGCTTGATAAAGCCGATAAAGCTAACAGTCAAGTAACTGAGAAGAAGAAGAAGTAGAAAGAGAAAAAGGAAAAGAAGAGAAAGGAACCAAAATCGAAAGGGGGCAACCAAGCGTCATCTAGTGAAAATTCTCACACCGCACCGTCGAAACCTAAATCTCCTTGTGTCATTTGCAATGGAGACCACTATCACCGAGATTGTCCCTGCATCCCTCCGATATTAAGGGACTGGTCTCCTCGTTTGCACAACCCGGTTGCGTCAACCTCTGACGATCATTTTGAATGCTCACCATCAACCAGTGAAAGTGAAGCACATGGACAAAAAAGGAATCCCAAATTTCCTTGTAAGTTGTGTGAAGGCAACCACGCCATCCACCGTTGTCCCTTCCTTGATGAGGCTAAAATATTTATGGTTGATCATCTGGTTTCCCCACTACGAATTCCTCCTGGATATAAAAACCTCTTGCCAAGTCCTCCACCGGTTGAAAATCCGGCTGGCCCATCATTGTGGTTGGTCGAAGCATCTATCATTGAAAATGAACCCTCTGAATCCATAACAAATGAAAGTCAAAGGGTCGATATGGCAGTTGACCAGGTCTTGCCTTCAGAGTGTTCATCTTCGAATGATACCGTCACTGAAGAGAAAGAGAACGACACCGTTCAAATTCTTTTCATCAACACAGACTCCGATGAGCTTGGGGGCAATCCTCCCGTTCCTATATCGCAGGAAGGAATTTCATCAGAGTCATATCCGGCCGTCTATTTAGTCCCACCACCAAGCAACCTAGTCATTTCCTTCGACTGGAATCTACTAGGTAGACCCCGTTTACTAGCCAGTGTACCATTCAGAATCATTGTACAAGCTTACAGAATGGTCATGGTTGGTACCATCATTGATGAAGGGGCTTTTGTGTGTATCCTTTCCTCAACTACTTGGAAAGCACTTGGTTCGCCATCGCTTTTGCCTAAAATGAGAAATCTGACAGGCTTTGACAAGGGAACCAGTCGACCTTTAGTGATCCTTCCAAATGTGCCCATTACTTTGAGAAGGAAAACTGTTCACATGAACGTTATGGTCTTTCAAGGACCTTTAGATTATAATCTACTCCTTGGACACAACTATATTTATTGCATGGGAGCCATCGTCTCCTCACTCTTTAGAGTAATGTGTTTTTCGCACGAAGGCAGAATGGTCAAGCTCGTAGACCAAATGTCATTCCCCAATTCACACATTGTAAATAGTCAAATGCCATCCCTAAATGGTCTTTTCATGCAAGAAATGTCTCATCGATCTCCAGTCCGTCCACCTGATGAGTGTGAGTGATTCGGGAAGATGTGACTGAAACCTAGGGGGCATGCACCCTGGTCTGTTTCAGCAGGAAAACCTTAGGTATAGAGTGGATTTCCGTGAGGGATATATGACTAGTCTAGCGAACCTGTCCTCATAGGAAAATGGGAACAGGCTGGAATAAGATACCTTCGTTAAAGTTATGTGGGTGGAATGCATCTGCGCCATTCACCTTTGTTTGTTTCGATAGACATCGCCGAGGAATCATTTTATCCGCTACGTGGATAGAACTTTCTTGGTAACCTGGAAATTTTTCTCTATACTTGGGGGCATGCAAACCTTCTAGCATGTAAGTAAAGAGAAACTATTTATTTTTAAAATTTTTAGGACCTCTAACCCTTTAAACCCGTAAGGCTAGTTGTTTCCTAACTTTCATAAATAAAGGATCCGTGGCAAAGCTTGAGAGATGTAGGCCACTTCAAAATAGCATCTCGAATGAGACATTTCTTATCATACGACTGGCGAGCAATGTTGTCGCAGAGTTCAAGCTCATTAAAAAATAAACCCTCCATGAGCATTTTTAGCGCATAGTTCAAGCTCGTTAGAAAATAAACATAAGTCATGAGCAAATGTTTCCCCCAACGTTTAAGCTCATTAAAATATGAACCAGTAAATAACCATTGTGAATGCCTTATCGCCAGCTTTTGAGCCTTGGTCGTGTTCTCGCCATCACCTCCACTCTGTTTTTAGCTGATCATTCACCCCCATATG
>APFE030638552.1:36467-75208 GCA_000404065.3 Pinus taeda | reverse complement strand
TACACAAAAAGATCGAGCGCTTGTCTTGTTTGGCTCATTAAAACTATCGAAAATTCATCCCTTTTGTATTATTTTATGTTTTTTCGGACTTAAGGGATTATATAACGAAAAAGAATCTTTGGAGTCTCCTTTCCATTTCTTTCAGACTCTCTAAAATTGAAAGAGACCGAGTTGTCTTGTCATTAAACACGTTAAAACCTAATAGTGACAAACTCGTCCAAATGGATGAGAATGAGCTTCACTGTTGCTAGGCTCGCTAAAATATAGTGACAGGTTCACTCGAAGGGTGGATTATAGAACAAGCATATGTTATCCTCCTCAAGATTGAGAAAAATAAAGAGGTACTAGTCAGTAATGACTGGGGAAAATTGGGAAGAAAACTTGAAGAAACTTTATTGGTAGCAAGTCACTCTTGAACATGACACTTTCCTTCTGCGTCCATGCCAGGTTGGGTTGTTCTGTTCATTGGTCATCACCATTGGTCCATCACACCATCCATCTTTGGGGTAACACTACCAATCCATCATTAGTGTCATCGATATGTTCAAGAGAAATCATTCAGACAATTCACCTGTGTCTCATCCACTGCAATACATTCATGCTTCATTCCTTCATGACCACCACCCTGAACCCTGTATCATCAGTTTTTTTTCACCTCCAAAATCATTTGCTTCGTTCCATGTTGTTGATGTGGGATTATTAAGGCCCTACTGCGATGGGTCGCTTCTTGTTGACATCAGCTCATTATCCAAGAAGTTGACTTAGGAACAACCCTTTCAGTACTTTGAAGCTTGCATGCCTCAATGGCAAGTCTCTCACTTTCGGCGACAGGTTTACATCAATGGCCTTCAATCGAGAGATTTTATGTGGTGTTTGCCGCCAAATCCCTTTTCACACCACGTGAATTGTACTGTAGTACCTTGATGGCCATTTTCATTATTGGTGATTCCTCTCATGCCTGTTAATAGCTTACATCATTGGCTGGTAATCAGGTGATGTCTTTCCATGTTCGACTCCAGAACATTTTTTCACATGGATCGACTTGTACTACGAGTGAAGATTGAACGAGTTTTGAAGACACCAGATCTAGTTTCATCCATCCGGGCTGCGATATATTTAGGAATATAAAAGCATCAAGTGTACATCATTGCTGAGCAAATGATCATCCAAATCAAAGGATGATGAGTCCATATCATCAGTCTGTCACATAGACGATTGTCTTTCCTATGTACATGAAAATGAATTTATAAATCTGAGCATGGGAATGCCCGCCTTAGCTAGATCATGAAAAAATGTTGTCAAAATAATGTATTGTATTGTATCTTATTACAGGTCACCTCCCAGCTCGGAAAAACTTTAGATCCTCATAGTAAAGCATTTCACCCGACGTCAGAAAGATTAACAACCTCATGCTTTAGGGGGCAACTGTTATAGACATTTTTGGGAACTTCAACCCCAATCATAAATTTCCATAAACTGAGGGGTCCTAAGCCCCTAAAAGTGTTGCTTCATTGCCTAAAGGAACAAATTCAACTGATTACATCATCTCCCAGAAGTTCTCCACTGAAAACTGCTCATAAATGGTTAAAACTGGACCATACTAAAAGCTCAATACAGAGGGTTCGATGCATATCACCTTCCTAGTGTACAAGGTGTGATGCATACTGATTTTCTCCTCTGTAGGCTACGATGGTCGGGAATGGACAAATGGTAGGGACAAAAATGCGATGTGGAAGATCATGGAATCTTCCAGAAGCTTCCCCTCTGACACTTGCCTCTCTATTTTCGACCAGGGACGAGTAAGAGATCATCATTCTCCAAGTGGAAGCAGGAACTATCAGAGAGAGGACACTAATCAAGATCCCAGAAGATGACTCACTTCTCTGTAATCATCTATATATGGATCCCTCATCACAAAGATCCAGAGGCTGGAATTTTGTATCTTATAGAGAAGTGTTGTTTGTTTTCTGGTGTACATTCACAGTGTTGGGTGATCTAAGCTTTGCTTGAGGTGAAGAAGGGCTTCCTAGCTGGAGGATGATGCTGGGTCAGAACATATGGTTGTAATCCTCTTGCTACTTTTCATCTTAATAAAGTTATTCTAGTTTTCTTCCATATTCGTGTTTACTTGTTTATATATGCATTTATATGGTTAACACACTTCTGGTCCTGTGTTATTTATGATATAGATCTTGTTTCTTCGATAGTAGTAGGTTGTTGTGACTCCAAAGGTTCTCTTTGAAGCTGGGCAGACGAAGAAGAAGTGGCGAAGCTCTATCAAGAAGGAGAGGAAATCAAGTGCAAGACTAAGGTTGGTCTTCTTGGTTCTCCTCTTGTCTATTTTCATAAAAAGAAAACGAAAGTAGACTTGTTTGTTTCTAAGATAGCCACCCATCTTAGTGGGAATAGCAGCATCCGAGTGGACACTATTCCCGGTAACACAATGGTACTACAATGTGGAGTGATTTCCTTTCGAACGACATTGTCACTTCTTCAAATTGATTACCCCATTCATATCAATAGCCTAGTCAATTTCAAGGGGCATCGGACATGGATTGCTATCATCAACAATTTCTGTCACTTCAAAATCAGCCAGGCACTCGCACCTTCTATATCTATGGTAGCTCCATGCAGATGTCCCATAGGGATAATCTTCTGTTGGTTCACCATCCTCAACTGAATCGGAGACCACTGCAATGCATGTCTCCCCATCCTCTCCCATGTCTGTTTAGGAAAAATGTTCGCATTAGGCCCCAAATCCAAAATAACTTGGTCCGTCTCATAGTCTCCTATTTGTGCGGTGAGCCTCATCTCGCATCCTGTCGTTGTCTTATGTTTGGAAATATTTCTAACTATGCTTCTCCCTTTGGAGCATTTTCCTTCCTAGTGATCTTATTTATCAATTCTTGTAGCCCTTTCATAGCCTTGCTATCACATAGTAGTTTCATACAAGTATCCAAGAAGGTGGTAAGCACAGAGGGGTCAACCTCCATAGGCATGCCAAATGGTGGCAGTTTGTCCTGACTTCCTGAGGTAGAGGCCTCAGTGAAGCTTTTCTTCACCTCCATAAACATTTCCTTCGCACACTCTAGATCAAATCTAGCCTCCTTTTCTGGGGCCTTTCGGACCCACCCACTTTCTTCAGGTTGTTTTCCTTTATCATCACCAGTCGTTATTCCACTTCGCAGCACGATATTAACATTTGGATCTTCCCCATGGGGCTCGACCCTCATCATTTGTAAGTTTCGGGTAGGATGTTGAGGTTGTGCCTTCTCCTCCTACATCTTAGCTATCAACAGAGGGCATTCTTATATTGTGTGGTCAACCTGATTGCAATATTGACATGATAGGCGTGTCTGTGCATAGTGCCCTGGTGTTCCGTAATTATAGCAAATGACCTGCCCCAGACCTCTACGAAGTCCTCCTCCTCCTCAGCCCCATCTTCGCCCTTGATATCCTTCATGCCCTCCCCTAGCACCCTAATCCAAAGGCCGAGTTTCTACTTGCAATTGATAGGTAGGCATCCTCTCCATCATTAGTTCATAGCTATGGTAGTGGCACTCATCATGTCCCACCGATTTACAAAAATCATAGAACAATTGTTGTAGTGCCTGTACAAACCTTTGCAGCAAATGACAATTATCTCTGACATGTTTTTTGGCCACCTGACAAATAGCGCACCATAGCACAGGCCCCATACTTAGTCCTGCTGGAGCTTCCTTCTTCTGTGTCTGGGTAGCAGAGTTCTTTCTAGGTGACTCACGTACTAGCACCGAACTTTTCTTCTTGTCTTTCTTCGACTTGTGGGTCTCATGCACTGGTATAGACTTCAGCTTAGGAAACCTCGGCGCCGTAGGAACAAGAGCCAGAGCCTCCATGCTCACAACTTCTGGAGCTGCTCCTTCAGAGGTAACAGTCCTTCCAGTGCTTGCAGTCTCACCTAGTCCTGACATAGTGCTGTAAATGAGCTTGCGACCAAATCTTTGAAAAACTTACGATTCATAAGCGATGGAAAACACAACTCAAAAACTGTAAGGGTTTAAAGTGTTCTCTATTGGACTGGCATGCATAATTTATAGGGGAATTTGAATTAAAATCCAACCATTTCCCCCAAAACTTGTCCATTAATGTTGATTTGGCAGTAGATCTCCAAATATTTTAGCCTTAGATGCCACCCAGCCACTCCTCTTAACTGTCTCCTGGCTATCAAATCATGAACAATGACTCTAATGGTCATTTTCTGGTTGTGTTGTGCGGTATCTCCCTCCATAGCACATCTCCCTTCGTGTGGCTTTTGGTACTGTGATATCACCCTATTTCGCACAGCCCCCATGTCGCGTAGTCCCCAAAACTGGGAAGTGTAGTTTATAGGCCCGCGCTCCCTTATAGATGGCTAGAGCACTAAGCCTGTTCGTCTACCATATAGTCATTGAGTCGGATCTCCTACATATGGTTTCAACCGACTTCCATTCACCCTTCCTAGGAAAGGTTCTCCATTCAGCTTTGTGAGCTGAACCATGCCCCCATCTGTGATTTCTTTGATGACATATGGCCCCAACCAGTGCATCTGAAAATTTCCTCCAAACTTAACGAATGTACTATCATATAATAAAACCAAGTCATTTACCCTAAACGTGATCAGCTTGATGTGTCAATCATGCCATGCTTTTTCATGTTCCTTCTGTACCTGCTGATGAAACCTAGCCAAGAATCTGTCCTCTTTGAGCTCCATCAAATGTGCGAGCCGTTATTCAAAGGCTCCATGATCTGCCATCCCTGAGAAAGATGCTATGCATAGACTAGGCATGATATATTCCATAGGCATCACAACTTCTACACCATAGACAAACCGGAAAGGTGTCTGACACGTTAGGATTTTGCAAGTAGTCGTGTACACCCATAATACTTCCAGTACGCACACGTCGCAATCATTCCATTGCGCATTGCAAATGTTTCTCAATCCATTCTCCAATATCTTATTGAAGGCCTCCAGTGTTCCATTAGCCTAAGGATGATATGTTGTACTCTTCTCATGATAAACCTCAAACTCTTATGTCGGCGTGCTAATCGTTTCGTTGAGGAAGTGTGTACCGCGATCACTCATCAACACTTTTGGGTAGCCAAACCTAGTTAACATGTATTAAAATAAGAATTTAGCTGTTGTAGCTCTTGTACAATCGTTCATAGGTTGTGCCTCCATCCATCTGTTCAAATACTCTATTACGGTGATGATATGGTGTGCACCTGTTTTCTTGCCTGGGGGTTGAATTGGTCTTACAAAGTTAATAGCCCATTTCTCAAATGGCTGTAATGACACGTGAGGATTCAGAGGCATCTCATCCTGTCGCGATGGCTTGCCTGTTCTTTGACATGCATCACACACCCTACAATATGCTTTGGTATCCTTATGTAATGTAAGCCACCATAGCCCGGCATGCAAAATATTTTGTGTTGTTGCCTTTCCTGCATAATACCCTCCATGAGCCTCCGTAAGGATGTTGTTTATTTTGAAATTGGGCACATATCGTCGGAGTATTTCTTCTGAATCCATCTTATATAAATGTCCTGCAATTACTGAGAAATATGTCGCGCGTACTACCAACTCCTTCTTTTGCTGACTAGTGTATCCCTATGGAGTTGTCCTTGTGGTCAAAAAGAGGATAATATTGATAAAGTGGTTATTCCCTACACACACTGCGAAGAGCTGTGGGTTAGGAAGCCCTTCCTCCAAATTAGTAGGCTCCTCCCCTATTTCAATTCACAAAAAATGGTCAGATCCTACATCCAACCTTCCTTTCTTCACAATTACCTCAAAGTCATATTCTTGAAACAACAGCAACCATCTACATATCTTCGCCCCCCAACACATGCTTATTGACTAGATACTTCAAGGTGGAGTAGTATGTGTACATCTTGCAATGTCCACCCAACAGATAGTGTCTGAATTTTTGGAGCGCATACACCATAGCCAATCCCTCATGCTCTGTTGTTGAGTAGTTCTTCTCAGGTTTTAACAACTTTTGAGTTGCAAATGATATAGGATGATCCATATCTCTCCTTCACCAGCCTGTGTCATCACTTCTTCCAACGCAATACATGAGGCATCAATGTGCACATGGAATTCCTTCTTCCAATATGGGAAGACCAAGATCGGCGCAGTGACCATCTTTTCTTTCAATACATCTAGAATAAGCTGACATTCTTCATCCCAAAATAATGTAGCATCCTTCTTTAGTAGCTTATCCATAGGCGCAATAATTTGGGCATAAGCCTTAATGAACTTTCGATAATACCTAGTATGGCCCAGCGTTGCGTGCAACTATTTGACACTCCTTGAGTCTCCAAATTGACTATTACCATGATATTCGCAAGATCCACCATTAGTCCTTGCTTGCACACCACATGACCCAACAAAATTCCAAAGGGGACACAGAATAATCATTTCTTTAGGTTCAGTGTGATCTGATATCTTCGGCACATATCCAACACTAAGCGTAGACTGGCTACATGGCACTTTACTAACCCAAACATTGTCTAATCATCAGAACATACCTCCAAGAATTTGTGAATGAATCCTTTGAACGCTGCGATGACTACGTGGGAGAATATCGCTAACGCATTCTTAACTCTTAATGGCATCACTGTGTACTAAAAACAACCCCATTCCATTGCGAAGGTTGTTTTACTCCTATCTTCTGGAGCAATCTTAATATGAGGGTATCCAGAGAACCCATTATAGAATGGATAGGCCTCTTGTCCTCCAACATTGTCCAATACCTCATCACTAAATGGGGTCGGGAAAGGATCATTGATGTAGGTTTCATTAAGTTTCCTAAGATCTAAGAAAATCCATATTTCTCCTTTCTGTTTCTTTTCTAGGATCAACATTGGGATCACCTAATCGGATTCCTCCACAAGTTCGATAATGCCTTCCTCAAGCATCTTGTCCAACTCCAAGCGGACCTTTTCCTTATATATGGGATTAAGGCAATATGGGCTTTACTTGACGAGCTTCACATTCGGTTTCAAAGTTATTTTCATCACACCCAAATCACCTATGATGCCTTTCAAGTCCGAAAATATTATATGAAAAATATTCTGGTACTCACAAAGTAACTCACCAACTTTATCCACTGTGGCATCATCCTAGTAATCTCCAATATTCATCAATTCTGACATCGCTTCACTACTAATGTTTACTTGTGTAGTTCTCAACAACATAGTGATATCTAGGTTCTCTATCTGCGAACCTTTGACCTTGTAGTGACCTTCTGTCTCTGGGACATTGATATTCCTTGGATCCTCATCCCCCCCTTCAATAGTCACATTATAGCATTTCATTGCATGGTGTAGTTGGCTGCTCTAATCCGGTTGAACCAATTCCAAAGGATCCTGTGGAATTCTAAAGATCATTGCCTTAACCTCCTGCAACGCCTCATCAATGCTTTTGAATCCATCTTCAAAACTGAAGGTCATAAAAAATCATTTTGTTAAGATATCCCACTACGTGGTGCTGTGGTAGAGCTCTATTTCTAGGTACCAATTCATAGGGATTATATCCAGTGTGACAAAATAAGTGCACACACTCTGGCTGCGGCTCTATTCCATAGACTTTATTCCACTTTGCTAAATGATCTCGCGAATCATTCCTCTCATCATATTTCTCAGTTAACGCACTTTAGGGCGAGCAAATCACATCCTCATCATCCTCCTATAATCGCTCCATTCATAAAAGCTGTCCTTGTGCGTACCTCACCATCGAGCAGACGTAGCACACAGTGCCAAATCCAATGCCTGAAAACGATGATCCTCTCGGACTTCTCTTTCAAAAGCATCCAAATACTTATCTACATCAGTTAAAAAATTATTATAATGTAAATTTCTTACCTTTGATGACACACAACGCAGTGATTTAGTCATCATATTGTAGCACAACGTAGATACTTCATGCATCCTATTCCGCCGATGCTCCATTTCTTCATCTAAGTCTAAGGTACAGGAGCTTTCGCGGTCCCATTCAATCTATCCATTAGCTATTGGATTAACCCAATCTTGGTCTCACGTTGTACTTTTGTAGATTTGATCCAAATCGTCATCACTTTCCTCATATTCGTGGACCAGTTCAGTATAGCGCAGTCCTTCTGCAGGGTCCAATGGTACTACAACATGGAGTGATTTCCTTTCAAACGACATTGTCCACTTCTTCAAATTGATTACCCTATTCATATCAATAGCCCAGTAAATT
The DNA here is from genome assembly GCA_000404065.3 of Pinus taeda. Taxonomy (NCBI): domain Eukaryota; kingdom Viridiplantae; phylum Streptophyta; class Pinopsida; order Pinales; family Pinaceae; genus Pinus; species Pinus taeda. The sequence goes on along the minus strand of APFE030638552.1, from coordinate 66,963 downwards.
CCTAGCGCAAGGTATGGACTGTTGTCATCAATAATTTCTATCACTTCAAAATCAGCGAGTGTGCTCGCACCTTCCATATCTATGGTAACTTCGTGCAGACGTCCCATAGGGATAATCTTTTGCTGACAACTGAATCGGAGATCACTACAACACACGTCTCCCTATCCTCTCCCATGTATGTTTAGGTAAAACATTCGCGTTAGACCCCAAATCCAGAATAACCTGGTCCATCTCATAGTCTCCTATTTATGCAGTGAGCGTCATTTGGTGCCATTTACTTGTCTTATGTTTGCCAATATTTATGACTATGTGGTGTCCTTCAGTAGCATTTTCCTTCACAACACACTTATTTATCAATTCTTGTAGACCTTTCACCGCCTTACTATCGTGTAGTAGTTTCATACAAGTCTCCAAGAAGGTGGTAAGCACAGAGGGGTCAACCTTTGTAGGCATGCTGATTGGTGGGAGTTTGTCCTGACTTCCTAAGGTAAAGGCCTCAATAAATCTTTTGTTCACCTCCGTAAACATTTCCTTCACGTGCTCTGGATAAAACCCAACATCCTTTACTAGGGCCTTGCATACCCACCCACTTCCTTCAAGTTGTTTTCCTTTATCATCACCAGTTGTTATTCCACTTTGTGGCACAATATTCACATTTGGATCTTCCTCGCGGGGCTCGACCCTCATCATCTATAAGTTCTGTGGGATTCTGAGGGTGCAGATTCTCCTGCATCTTAGCTATCAACACAAGGCATCTTCTATTGTGTGGTCAAACTAAGTGCATTATTGACATGACAGGTGTATCTGCCTCTTACACTCCTGTGCATAGTGCCCTGTTGTTCCACAATTATAGAAAATAACCTGCCCCCGACATCTGCCAGGTCCTCCTCCTCCTCGGTCCCGTCCACACCCCTAATATCCTCAGTGCACTCCCCCAGTGCCTTGATCCGAAGGCCAAGTTTTTGCTTGCATTCGATACATAGGCATCCTCTCCATCATTAGTTCATAGCTACGGTAATGGTGCTCATCGTGGCCCACTGATTTGCAGAAATCGCAGAACAATTGTTGTGGTGTCTATACAAAATTTTGCAGCAAATGACAATTGTCTGTGACATGTTTTCCGACCACCTGCCAAATAGTGCACCATAGCATGGGCCCCATACTTGGTCCTGCTGGAGCTTCCTGCCTTAGGGACATCAACCCCCACCTATGATATAATTCCTGAAGATAGGGAAATGATCCTTATCATGCCCCTGGCTCTTGCACTTGAGGCAAGAGACTTCCTCATGGACCTCTGTCTTGGCCTCCTTTTCATTTTTCAAGCTCTGCAATTCCAAACAAAGGTTCTGCAACTACAATTGAATTTGTTGGACTGCCAAAGACACGCCCTGAATAGGTGTTTCATGCAATCTCATTGTAATTTGCAAAGCTTCTGCCTGAGTTCCTATCTTTTGCTGCAGTAAAGCAATCCTTAGGTGGGGCAAGAATGAGGCTATAAACCATTCGTGATGCTGACTATCTTTGAGATGCATATTAGCTTCGTGGGTCCCGCAATTCAGTCTTTGATCTAGCTCCTAGGGCATTTCACTGGGCCTCATCATGATTTCTTTAAATCCAATTACTGATTGTGAGTCATACTTAGGCTTACCGAATTCATTGTTCAAAGCGGTCTGAGTATCTGCTAATGACGCCAACAGATTATCAGTGCAGTATTTAACATACCATGTTAGAACGCGATCCTGCAAAGCGATAACCAATTGCGCCTTGTTTATGTTATCATCTATAATGTGTTGTGTTGTCCATACAGCCTTCACAACAAACCAAAACTGATCTGAATCCTCACTTCCTAAGCCCTTCAAAACGGGAAACTTCATGTTATTCGACATGTCAAATGACGGTGGTGGTGGTGGAGTGGGCAGAGGTGTAGGTTGTCAAGGTGAAGTTGGAGGTGGTGTGGATGGATGATGTATCAGTGGAAAACCTTGCCTTATCAACTAGACAACGCTTCGCGGTGAGGCTTGCACTACTCCTTCATCGTCACTTGAAGGAGGTCCAATCAATAAGCTATATTCAGGACCTAGTTTTTCTTGGTTTCTAAAGCTCTGCCCACTTCGCATAGATCCAAACATACAGGAAATCACATAACCCATTTTTCACACAAGAGCATCTTAATCCAAGTATTCAAAGACCTCAAATACCTACCTCGCAATCCCTTGAAGAAGTGTCTCTCTACTTCGCTATAAATGACTGAGGTGTTAACCGCTAATTCTGTAACAAATTCTCCTATAATTCAATCAAGCCAATGGTCAGCGACGTGCGATCTTCTCTTCAGAGGCTTCCAACCTCCACACTAGCTCCAGAGTCCACACTATTGGACCTTCAAGCGTCCATCTTCGTTGGTCGTTCGCCAATTTGGCTATGCACTCGTATAGTTCAATCGAGAAGGTACATAAGAAATCTGTGTTCAAATATCTGTCCAACCACTGTTCTTTTATCAAGCATGGATTCTTGTTTTCCTGTGCCATGAATTCATGGGTCTTTCTATCCAACCACTTCTCAATTTCCTTCTTGTTCGGATTCGAGCGATGCGATATCAGACATCTCTTTATGCAGATCCTGCTCCTGGCAACATAACCATTTTTTGGCTTAGTGGGTCCTGACCCAGGTTCAGAGTTAGTTGCACAAAACAAATCCCTACACTACTGGCCTTTCGACATCAATCTACGTAGTGTAGACTGAACTCTCACCCGAAGTAGTATGGGGGGATGCTGGAACCAAGTTTCTGCATCCAGAGATCAATATTATGTGTTTATATGACCTAGATTTGTTTTCGTGCAGATTTCTAAGCCATTAAGGCTTAGCACTGGAACTCCCCTTAATTCGACTCTAGACCTCCTCGAAGGGCTACGACTCGCTTTTGCGCACACTGAACAGATTAGCTACTTACGCTCACCATAGATTACCCTTCAATCAATATTTACTGAGATATACCTAAGTGTTCGATAACTTTAATAGAAATTGTTATGATCTTCGCGTAATCACTTAACATTAATTTCTTTCAGATAATAAGACAGATCAAGTAAATTTGCGTATCAATACATCATTATTTTATAGAGACATCATTTTATCACATCATATATCACAATCATACAAAACAGAAGTAAAAGGATAAAACATAGGAATTTATACAATGGTCTTCTATATTGATCCTCAATATAGGTTTACAGACTCAATACTTCCCTACGCACTCAGCTACAGGGGTCCGCGCACTTAGCTGCGGACACTACTCTAGGCCTGTGCGCACTCAGCTGCAAAGCCTTTCCTCTTACTTTCTTGCGCTAACCCTCTAGACTCCTTCTATCATACCCATAGACAAAAGACTTCTATCTCTATCTATATGCCTTAGACTCTCTAAGAAACACCTATTTATACAATCCTGTGGACCATGGGTAGATCTTCAAAAACCAACTCAAGTTTACATGACTGAGAGTAAAAACCATTTTTTACTCTTAATTAACTCCCCCCGGCGCATCCACAATTTGCAGAGACTTTACATCTTTTTACATCAAAACTACCTTTTGCCCCAAAATGACCCAGAGACCCCATCCAACACACACACACATATATATTAATTAAGAATTTATTTTTTTTATCCAAAATATAACAATAATTCAATTTCCAAAAATATCTTTATAATATAACATAATACTCTTAAAAAACTAAAAAATAAAATACAAATTTACAACAAAAATATAAATATGAGCGAGTGTAATTTATAGGGATTCATTGGAATAACAAATCTATAATTATTCTTACATCTAGTATATGAGGTAATTAGATATAATATAATTAATTATGAAAAAATTACTTAAAACTTTAATTTTTTAAATATTTTTTTTTTTAAAATGTTATTTAAATATTGAATATCAAAATTTTAAAATACTTCATGCTTATAATATTTTATATCTATTATTTATTAAATCTATATAGTATTTATTATAAAAAAAATATATATATAAATATATATATATATATATATCCCAAAAAAAAATTTAATATTAAAAAATATCTTTATAACCCAGTGAACCTAATACTTTAAAAAAACTAAAAACTAAAACGAATTTAGACAAATCCATAAACTATTTTTGAATTCCAAAATATTCCATATCTAAAAATATCTTTACAACTTGGTCAACCTACTAATTTAAAAAAAATAAAAACAAAATACATTTTACCACCTTAACACCTAACCCACACATGGGAAAAAAAAATTGAAACATTTTATTAGCAATACTATCAAAAAAAAATTAAGTGGAAAAAATATGTACTTTTAACCATTTTATTGCCTATTGCGCAAAAGTAACTAACTATAAATTTATCTGGGGAATCCACATTGTAATGACATCAATGTTTGGAAACTATTCCACAATATCAAATCTACCATTTATATTAAATTATAAAATATTCAGTATCCAATAATATCTTTACAAACTGATCAACATAATAATCTTAAAAAACATAAAACTAAAAAAGATAAATTTAGCAGAAAAATATAAACCCAAATTTGTATAATAATATATTCCATCAACTAACAAGGAGGCGGTTGCGAGTTTAAGGGGTGGTATCTAACCCCCAAGACCATTGAAGCATTTAACTAGAATCGAACGGTCTAAATAGTTGTTTAAAAAAAAAATGCATTATAATTATATAGTTACACATCTTATATATATGGAAAAATGGAAAATAATGTCGTCACAATTTTCTTAATCTACTGTATTTTATATATGATCTCCTCTTAACACTATGGCTATATATTTTATTGGTTTCTCCTTAGGGTGGTTTTTTTCATCTCACGACTACTATCCCATAACTGATGTTATTAACTTTTCAAATTATTTCTTTTACTCAGTAATGTAATATATTTTTTATTAAAATTTATCAAGATAACAAACTATCTGAATTTACATTTTTTTAAAAATAGATATTTTTCAACTTCACATCTTAAAAAATTTAGATATTAAATTTTCCCACACATATAAAAATTTACACAAAATAAGATATGAACTCCAATGTCTCACGTGAAAAACTTGTCATTAAACTTTACTACGTTCTACGCGGTGGTTTCTGTCATCAAATATAAAGAAAAAACTAAAAAACAATCTATTCATCATCGAAACTTCATTGAAAAAAGATGAGGTGAATTTCCAGGCCCTCCTATTCTGGAAAAATAATCTTTGCTTTAAGTGATCCCATTATATTCATAACTTTCTCACCATGTATTCGCGACAACCCTGTACTCATATGCTTCTATAACTTTATCTGAATGCGTTCCTACCATTCTGTCCTCCAAAAATTTCCTCAAGCATCTTCCACAATGTTCTCTAAATTTTTTTAACAAATTTGGAGTCTCTATCTCAAACAATATTATGAGGTAATCCATGTAATCTTACTATCTCTTTAAAAAACATATTTGCAATGTGAGTAGCATCGCTGGTTTTATAACATGGAATAAAATGTGCCATTTTTGAAAATCTGTCAACTACAACATAAATTGAATCATTTCCTCTTTGAGTCTTTGGCAAGCCCAAAACAAAATCCATGCTTACCATATCCCAAGGTCTATTCAGAATAGGAAATGGAACATACAACCTTGTGTTTTGGCTTCCTCCTTTTGCATACGGACAGACTTTACAATTCTTCACATAGGTTTCCACTTCAGTCCTCATCTTCGGCCATAAATAAAACCTGTTCAACTGCTCATAAGTCTTATCTGCACCAAAATGTCCTGCAAGTCCACCACTATGTTTTTCTTTGATTAAATTTTCTCTCATAGAACAATTTGGTATGCACAACTAATTTCTTTTAAACAACAAGCCATCTTGCAAGGAATAATCGAGCCACTTACTTCTATCTAATAAAATAGGATTTTTACAAGCTTCAGATGCCTCTTTAAAATCTAAGTCTTTTTCATACAATTCCTAAAGAAAATCAAAACCCAACACTTGAATTTGACTTTGTTGAAGTAGTATGTTTCTTCTACTTAAGGCATCTGCTACTTTATTTGATTGACCATTTATATGCTTCAAGACAAAATTAAAACCTTGGAGATACTCTACCCATTTGGCATGTTTCTGGCTAAGCTTTGGTTGTTGCATAATGTACTGTAATGCATGGTTGTATGAATAAAGTATAAACTCTTTAGACATCAGGTAATGTCTCCACTTCTTCAATGACTGCACAATTGCATAAAACTCTTTATCATTAAAAGAACAATTCTTCTTTGACTCATTCAGTTTCTCACTGAAATAAGCTACAGGTCTGTCCTCCTGACTTAAAACACCTCCAATGGCTTCTCCACTGGCATCATATTTCACTTGGAAAGGTTTATTAAAATCAGGCAAAATCAAAATAGGTTTTTCAATGATATTTCTTTTTAACAGCTGAAAGTTCCTTTCAGCTTCATCATTCCACTTAAGTGGTTGTCTATCTTTCTTTATAGTGTCTATAATTGAAGCATTGATCTTACTAAAATTTCTTATGAATTTTCTATAAAAACTAGCAAGACCATGAAAACTTCTTACCTCAAAAACACTTTTTGGCAAAGGCCACTCTATGATTTCCTTGATTTTCTATGGATCCATCTTTAATCCATCAACAAAAATAGCAAAACCCAAATACACCAATTCTTCCTTCATGAATGAACACTTCTATAAATTTATCAGTAGCTTCTCTTGTTGCAACCTTTGTAAGACATAATTCAAATGTCTCATGTGTTCCTCCTTAGACCTGCTGTAAACTAATATATCGTCCAGATATAATATTACAAATTTACTAATAAATTCCTTCAAAACTTCATTCATAAGCCTCATGAATGTACTAGGTGCATTCGGCAACCCAAAAAGCATTACCATCCATTCATACAACCCTTCATTTGTTTTAAAAGTAGTTTTCCGTTCATCCCCTTCTCTAATCCTTATTTGATGATACCCACTCTTTAAATCTGGCTTTGTAAAATATCTTGCTCCACTCAGACAATCCATCAAATCTTCAATTCTAGGTTAAGGAAATCTGTACCTAATTGTTATTTTATTGATTTTTGTTGAATCAGTTCACATTCTCCAGCCTTCATCTTTCTTTGGGCTCAACACTGTTGGCACTTCACAAGGACTCAAACTCTCTCTAACCAGTCCTTTATCTAACAATTCCTGCACCTGTTTTCTGACTTCTTCATTCTCTATGGGAGTCATCGTGTACGCTGCTTTATTTGGTATATTTTCTCCTGGAATCAAATCTATATGATGACTGATTTTTCTAGTGGGTGGTAACTCGTTAGGCAAGTCATCTACAATGATATCACAATAATTGTCCAGCATCTCTTGAGACTCAATTGGTAAATCAAAAACTATTGTGGAAGTAATTATTACATTGGGTTTACAAACCAATGCAAAACTTACCACATCTTCCTCCATCTGCTATAAGTACTCCTTTCCACTCAGCAAAAGGGTCTTTACTTTAGGTTTCTTCGATGTATCTTCTTCTTCTATTTGCATCAATGTATGATTCACACCATCTTTGTGAATTTGTAGGTGTTCTTCTTTCCATCATGCATAACTCCTATGTCATATTACCATGGTCTACCCAACAATATATGCACACATCCATAGGCATCACATCACACAAAATTTTATCTTTATACTTGCCCAACTACAAGTCCACTTCACATTATTCATTTACTAACAACTGATGTCCCTTTTGTAACCATGATACCTTGTAAGGTGTTGGATGTTTCTTTGTTTTCAATTTCAATTTCTCAACCACTTCTGTAGAGACCAAATTATAAGCACTGCCACTATAAATTATCATCTGGCAACATTTCCATTGAACCTTACACACAGTCTTGAACAAGGTCTTCCTTTGTGTTGGTTCAACAACTTCCTTTTCTAGCTTTAGCAATATTTTTTTAACTACCAAAGATTCTCCTCTCTCTGGTACATTTTCTTCTTCTACCACCATTGCTACTTCCTCTTCAATCTATGCAACAATTTCATTTCTATGAGGTATTCCTATATTTTCTAGGCACTCATAAGCTCGGTGTCCCAGCTTGTTACATCTGTAACATCTAATTTCTCTTCCTTTGCCTCTGCCTCCTCTTCCTCTAGAAAACTCCTTCTACCACTCGCATCACCTACCATCAGCATATGCTGAATTGAGTTATTGCTAGCTCCATCTCAAAGTGTTTTAGATATTCCTCTACCACCTTGTCTTCGCCTCCCTCGGAAAGTACCTCTATTTCTGGCAGATTGTTTCCTCAAGAGCTTTTCTTCAGCTTTCAATACCATCTAATAAGCCTCTTCCACTATTTTAGGAGACAATATGTTTTTCTCATCTTGAATGTCCATTCTAAGACCATTCACATATCTGGAAACTTTCTCATCTGTATCTTGGACTTGTCCTCCTCTTATACTCACTTTGTAGTATTCCTCTATGTATTCCTTTACTATCATAGACCTCTGTCTAAGATTCTACATCTGTCTGAACAATGTTTGCTGATAATTACTTGGCAGAAACTTACTTTTCATTTTCACCACCATTTTGTTCCAATTCTTAATTGGTTATTTTCCAAGTCTTGTTCTTTCTACCTACACTCCATCCCACCAAAGTGCTACGTACCCTTGCAACTTTATGACAACAAACTTTATCTTCTTTTCATCCTATGTTTCTTCATAATCGAAGAATTTCTCCATGTCATTAATCCAGTCTATCAACTCCTTGGGATTTAATCCTCCTGCATAGATTGAAACTTCAGTTTTGGGTCTAGATGTGGATCTCAACACTAACTGAAAGAATCTCATCTCAGGAGTAACTTCTACAGGTTTCCCCTCTTCTCTAGTCTTTGCTTCAGGATCACTGACATCTCCATCTACATCTGTTGCATAGATTTCATCACTTCATCATTTGCAATAGACCTTCCTCTTCTACCACGTCCTCTTCCAACTCTGAAAGCCATAGTGGATTTTCTTCTTTGGCCCCTAAGATCCTATTCAGTGTCTTTAACCGGCTCTAATACCGTTGCTAGTGGGCGGATTGCAGGGGTTATTGACAAATGTTCAAAACCAGACACAATGTCTTCTAATTCAGGCTAGACCCCTTCTTCTCTTTCCCGTGGAGTATCACTCATCTATCACTTAGTTATCTATTCCACTAATCTAGCACAACCACTTCAAATTTCTCTAAGAGGATGAGCCTTATAAATCTACTAAACCTCTCCAAAATCACAATCACCAGGCTATTTGGTAAGTTTTACTTACTTTTGGCTAAGTGATGCAAGGTTGATCAAACAGTCAACCACCTTAGTGATCCAATGGTCACCGTCCCATCGCTCAAACAATCTGCGCGGCCTTTAACCAACCTTACAGACTCGATGAGGTTTATAACCACTCGGCCTATAAAAGTTCGGGTCTGGCTTTTCCCACGTGCTTAATTCCTTAGGATGGACCAGATGGATTTTATAGACTTTAATATAGTTGATGTCGAGTCTGGTTCAGGAGTTAACATTCGCCCAATTCTATAGCTGATATCCGTCAGATAATGATGGCCACTGGGTCCTCCGGCTTCCGGACTTCTAATAAACCAACGAGTTAACACTAGGCTAACTCCACTGTGGACTGTTCGTAAGACGTTGAAGTTAAGATCAATGTCTTAGGACGAATGCAGTATTTCAGGCCTGGTCGAGGAACCCGTATTCCTTCAAACTCCACAGTTCATAATACATGTGAAAAGAAAATTAAACTCGATTTCACAATACTCGAACATTTTAGAATTAAATAGGAAATTCAACAAAACATAGTGAAATTTATAGAGGGATGCAACACCTCCAATATTGACCAAATCTACATAGAAAGATACAGAGAGATATTTCTGCAACTAAATCTTATATCTGGCCAACAAGCTAAATCTGTCAAAATCCCCTTATTATGATACAAAACTTACATAAGTAGTGTTTCCATTAACATCCAGGTCCTAAATCAAAGGACCAAACTAACTAATCCTATCTAATCTACATGATATTCTCCTTGAGAATCTCCACTACATCTAACTACTTGAATTTATTACATGATAATCTATATCCTAGATTCTAGTCTAAATCCTATCTAGAAAGCTTTGAAAATTGACAGCTAAAGGACTCCACTCCTTTGCTTGTAAGTTTTTTTGTATTTTCGTAATAATAAGAAGGCTTTGGCCTTTAAGCCTCATGCTCCTGCATCACATAAAGACTACAAGTTGTCTCTTGCGTGATCAAATCAAGGTTCTAGTACTAATGTGAAACACATAGCTAGAAGGGGATTTTTTGTCATCTACCTAGTTGGATTTGGTGAAGTGGATTAACGAATCATAACTTCAATAATATTTTATTCCAAAATGAGAGATACCTTTAATGTAGTGAATAATTCGTTTTGCAACTTTCCACTGCCTTTCTCATGGATCCTGCATGTAATGGGAAACCACATAACAACAAATGAAGTGTTAGGTTGACTGTGTTTTAAATAAATAAAACTATTTACCAACTATCGATAAGGGGTAGCATTAACTTTTGGAGATTCACACTCTTTAATTAATTTGACATCTACCTAAAATGGTGTAGCATATGACTAAGAAAGAAATATAGAAGACTAAGATCTATCATCTCAAACGCTCAAGAGGTCAACTCTTTAATCTAAGAATTTCATTAGTAGTAGTGTCATTTTTGACAAAATCATCAACATATACAACAATGATCAAAGTATGACTATTATTTTTTAATACATAAATCCTATGATTGGATTCATAGTATTTGAACCCACGGTTGAGGAAGAATAGATCAATCTTAAGATACCAAGGTCAAAGTGTCTACTTTTAATCATATAATGAATTCCACATTGAACAAAAAAAAATTGTAATCTATCACAAAACTAAGGGTTTGGTCCAAGTAGATTTGTTTAGATAACTCACGATGAAGAAAGACATTCTTAACATCTGTCAAATGAATTTTCCATCCAAAAAAGGAAATAAAGGAAAGCATGAGTCAAAGGTTTTGGTGTAGTTGATCCTTCTTCTTGTGATTTTTTTTTTGAACCAAATGAGCTTTATTATGCTTTACAACAAATTTCAAAGATAATTTGATCTTATACACTCATGGACACTCCTTCCCTTGTGGTAAAGAAACTAAGTCCCAAGTGTGATTCCTCAAAAAAGAGTCCATCTCAACTTACATAACTTGTTCCCATTCAGGTTTTACTTATGTCTTGGAATATGAATGTAGATCAGCTAGTATCATAAATGTAACCGACCTTGGGTCCAATGGCTTCAATTGTTTTAGCATCCCATTGAGGAAAAAACAACTTAGCGAAATGATAATTACTTTAGAAATGTGATTAAAAGACGTTATGGTTTTATTTTGACATGATTGGTGGTCATTCGACTCAGAAATGGTAGTTGAGTAAGTAGTCAAAAAACTTAAAAGAAAAACAATCAATTCATTGTCTACAACAATATCAAAGGGTTCATTATGCAATAGTCTAGAAGAAAAATACCACAACTTAAAGATAGAAGACTTCTCAAAAAATATTATATCTATCCTCATAATGATTCACTAATTAATAATGTCATAATATTATTACTCTTTAAACTAGCTCTTCATGATGGAATCATGGATCTTTGCATCCAATTTCTTTTTGGAAACGTTGAAAATATGCACCCAAGAAATAGTTTTAAAATTTCTCAGGTGGCTGACTGAGGATTCATTACCACAACATATCTCAACTACAACCATAGAATTTACAACTCTAGTTAGAGAAATATCCTTTACGTAGTTGGCATAGTAGATAGATTCAGCCCAAAACTTACTTGGAAAATATTTTTCTTGAAATAAACATTGAGCCATCTCGACTACGGTTTGATTCTTACAGTTTGTGATGCCATTCCATTAAGAAGTATGGGGAATGGAACTTTACCAAAATATACATGATTAAACAAGGTATTCTTCAAACTATGGATTCACATACTCCCCTCCTTTATTAGATCTGAATTTTTTGTAGCCAATGCCATAAATTCCTTAAATATTTGAAAGACACGAATCTTATTTTTCAAGAATTAAACCGAGATAAACTTTTAGAAATCACCAATAAAGGTTAAAATATAATTTTCACCTACCAATATATGTGTATTAATTTAGCAAAGGTCATTATGAATAAGCTCCAATGGTTTTTGTGCACACCATGCTTTTTCGGAGTTGAAATGTGCTTGATGATGCTCGCCTAACACACAATATCTATAGACTCCACTACATGGAACAAAATTTGGTAAACAAACAGCCATGTTATATGTTTCCATTATCTTCAAACTTGAAAAATTTAGATGTATGACTCATTCATGACAATTTTTTCTCTAATAATTGATTTGTGAATTTAGAGTAGCTTGTTCAACATCTAGTCAAGATAAGTGATGGAAATTATATAGTCCATTTTTTGAGTTGAGAAATGCTTTCAGACAATTGACTTGTCTTACTATCTTTAACAAAGAATTGATTTGTCCATAATTTGACAATTTAAGTAGTCTATACTAGTTAAGATTCTGAAAATAGATTTTCACTTAACATAACAACATGATAGATATTTATGGTTCTTCCATATTGGTAAGGTACATCACTATTACTAACAATGTTGAGAGAAAGATCATCCACTAGAAAATTATTATTTTTAACATACTTATTCAAGGAGGAAAATAGAGAATAATCCTTCATCATATGATGAGTACATCCACAATCAATTGCCCATTCATCTTATTTACTGTTACTATGAACCACTTGAGCTATGATTGAGAAGGTTAAAATGTTAGTCAATTGATTGGTTGATTACCTAGTTGTCATGTTTCCTTCAAATTTCTTAAACTTTTCTTCCATGTGATCATGCTTCTTCAAGTAGAATTTATTCTCATGTCTCGAATTTCCATAGTAGTGAGATAAATTTTTCTTTCTATTCGTACTATTTGACGTTGACCCATCACCCTTCACTTTAGATTTTTGGTTAAGGCATTCCAACCTGCATGTATTCTCCTTCTAATTCAACTTGACCTTTACTTTAAGAAAGTGAAATTGGTGTTAACTTCAAAGGTTCTTTTCATCAAGTAACCTTCACAATGAAGAAATCATAGAAGGTGTCAAAGGTGTAGTTATTACCATCTTCCTTGCACTATCTCTAGTTGGTGCAAAATGAGGAACAAAACACATTATAAGGTGTTCCTAGATTCATCAAGATCAATTCAATGAGTTGTCTATGTTTCTTTGAAAAATTATTTCCGCATTTGTCAAACTTAAATTATAACTCATTAATACGAGCTAGATAGTTCCCAATCCTTTCAAAGGAATGGAGGTCAAGAGAGATCAACTCTTTCTCTAACTACGTGACTTGAATTTTATCGACTTTGTCAAATAACGACTTCATCTTCTTCCAGACCTCATGAGTATAATCTATCTCAATATAAGTCACAATGACCTGGATGGCCTAATATTTCTTTCTGTCAATGACAAACTTTGTCTATTCATCCTTCAAATTTGGAATAGTGGTCTCTATATACTTATAGAGCCATTTTTTTCTTAATGGGGTTTCCATGTCTGGTGCCCAAACAAGATAATTTTGTTAGTCTAAAATTATGGGATAAATATTGGAAACCATGTTCATATTTCTATATATATTTTTCTCTGAAATAGGTTCCAATAAATAAATTAATCATCCCAGACTCTATCATTGTAAGATCAGACTTAGTGTGATTTAAAGACAATGGGACTAGGTTAAAACCAATAGCTATGATACTATGTTGGGGATTGAGTTAACCCCAAAAAGAAAACATAAAATAGAATCTAAATAAATAAATAGAAGAGAAATTATGATCCAAGGTAATCGATGGTGTTTAAAGGCATGATTACAACACTTAAGCACAACACAATATGATCATAATATTGTAATGCAATATTTACATATCAATCACATTCTTTGTTATATGACATATTGTATTCAATCCATTGGGTCCTCTAATTATAGTATCCAAATCTAACCAAGTTCCCTAGATCCTGGAAAATAACTGCACAAAATTATATCAACAATTTCAACCATTTCCAAAAAATTCATGTTATTTCATTGGCTAGTTGAGTATTCTAGTTGACCCAATTCTTGTTCACTAATCCTTTGTTCAAATTGAACTTACTGTTCAATAGATTCTTCCAACCACTTAGTCAAAAACCCCACTATTTGACCACTTGGCCATTTATCCATTAATTGATTACTCGACCAACCCTTCAATCACTTAGTTGACTACTTTGCTAGTTGACCATTTGATTGTATCCCCATAGTCAATCCTTGGATTGACTATCTCTAGAAACTCCAATAGTATGACGACCAACATAATCTTAGGTTATAACATGCCATGCGATAGCAATTACATTGAGCCTCATATATGCATCACATGGGGAGATATTGAAAATTGTTATTTATATGGTGACATTGAGATATTTTTTATTATTAATATTTTTATTTTCTAGACTCACATATTTTCATATACTAAGAAGCAAAAAATAACTTACTAGTGTATATATATATATATAATATATATATATTATATATATATATATATATATATATATATAAACTTTTAATTACTTTATATTTCATTTAAGATGAATATTGTAACATATCGATCCTAAAAAAAATAATATGATAAATATTGTGACACTTCAAAGTTCAACTATTAGCAAGAGTGCCTTCAAGGTTTCTTTGACTAAAACATTACTTTAACATAACATGTCGTAATTGAAGACATGATTTCACATACTTTACCATGTTCATCAATGTATATACTATGGAAATCATCTTAAATAATATACTTTGCGACTGAAGGAGATTACCACCAAAAGGATTATGTTCCATCTTAATTGTTGTCGAACTTATGATGGTCCACACTTAGCCTAGTTATAATATTGTTTACATGGAAAATTTCTTACGACTACTCGGGTCATCCGAATTAGGTGTCCCATGGTTTTTCTATGTTTACATGCATGTTTTATCCACTGATCCTTTTGAATGACTAGTTGTAACACACTAGAATCTTTAAATTTTTGCGGATGAATTGTCACCTGATCCATGGTATTCTTGAGTTGGGGTTTGGATCGATGCCAAAGAGGTGTCTTGTACTATTATGGGGTAAGTAAAACCTCTCCCACTGCATAATGTTTCCCTTAGTTTCATTCTTTAGCCCTTCGAGTGATATTTATAACCTTAACTTCCATAACTAGGTGGATTTGTCTGCAAATGATGTTGTCTCAATGTTGTTAAGCATTAATCCTATCATTCCTCAATGGAACGAGGTATGTGTCCTTAAATGCGATTAATTTCTAGGTTAAAATATTTATAGATTATCATGTTTTATTGATTGTAATCCTCACGGGGTTCCTCTACTTTTCCTGAGTTCACAAGTTGGGGTTTTTTCCTCTTTGTTTATTTGTTTTGGTTTGTTTTGGTTCACATGACTCCAGTGAATATTTTTTAGGGTTTGAAAGGGATTCAATGGAGGCACTTCTGTCAGCTTCCTATAGCATGCATAGGGTTACCACACAAGTAACAAAATCACTCCCCAAAAACATATTGTTCAATAACAACTTTTTAGTTGAGTTCTTTGTTGGTGTTCGATTTTGAGCGCATTCGTTGATTGTACACATTATTGAGAAAGAGGGTGGGTTCAAGATTTATAGTAACCTGTGGCATGGTTTTTTATTTTTTTCTTACATTACCCTTTTGTAATAATTCCATTCTATTAATGGATATTTCTCATTGGTTACATGGCACGTTAATTTCTTCCCCATACAAGAAGGAATACCTTATCCTCGAGAAGTGTTTGGACTTCAGCGTCATGGCCAAGTGCTTATGACATTAGGGGAATTTTGAGGTCTAAAATGGGCCTCTTAAGGAAATTATAAAATAACAATGGAAATAATAAAATAATATTAGATTACATATCAAAGTTTAGAGGGATAAAAAGAAAATTATTTTTTCAACTCATATTTTCAACTTATTTCCATGTGGATTTACTCAAATTTCGAGCGAAAACACTTTTTGGATGCAAAATTTGATTCCTAATACATGTAATACCCATGTTGCATACTTTTGATGGACCCTGCTACACAAAAATGAGAAATACATGAAAAACGTGATTGCAATCACATTTTTTCATGTATTTCTCATTTTTCATGTAATAGGGTCCATCAAAAGTATGCAACATGGGTACTCCTTAGATAAGGAATTAAATTTTTCATCTAACGAGTATTGTCACTTGAAATTTGAGTAAACACTTAGGGAGATAAGTTGAAAATACAAGTTCAAAAAGTAATTTTATTATTTTATTGTTTTTTAATCTTTTTACTTTTTTACTCCAAAAATGGTGAATTATCACCCATGGTTGACATCACATCTCGAATCTTATTGGTTCTTATAAAGTTTATTTTGGTTGTAGATTTTTCTTAGGAGGCCCATTTTAGACATCAAAATTCCCCGAATGAGTTTCATATTTATTTATTGTTCCATGTTACACCTAAGAGGTGACCTATGGCCACTCACACATTCTCAGTCATGGATAAACAATGACTTCTACGACCATTTTATTAAAACATGTTGTTGTTAATCTTATACTTAAGGCCATGTGGCCTTGCAAGGTTTATCCATAGGGTCTTTACTGTGGGAGAAATACCATAACACGTGCATTCATATTGGGTGATATATATTGAGGAACAAATGACATGATATATTGAGCATATAATAGGGTATAAAGGGTTTTTATATTAGCAGGTATAAAAATTGAGCTCAAAGTTAATGAAAAAATATAAAGGGATATAAATTTTCTTAATGAAAAATGGATACTTACAATATATAGAAGTAGAGATTTTTTAAATTAGGAAGGTGTATTGGGTTCATATTGTTAGGGGAATAATGTGTTTTTTAGAGGTATTTTCCAAGATTTATTCAAATTAGGGGTATTGATAGTATGCCATGGACACACGCAATATGTCATAGGTTCAAGCTAAAACTTATAATTTATCCTCTTCAGGGCCTCCTCCAAGAGGTTCTAATTCTACAAGGTTTCCTTAGGATTTTATTCCTCTCACCCTCTTGGCCAACCATTTTCCCTAACTAAGATAACCTATTTCTAGGGAGATGAATCTATGCACGAAATTACCTATACCCATAGCCCTACTTGGGTTTTTCTCAACTATCCTTTAACTATCTAGAATGTGAAATTCTTCTTCAGCATCTTTCCTCACCCTAATTTTCATGGATGAATAGATGAAACATTTTATTAATGTAAAATTAGGAAACAAATTTATGTTCATCATTTATGTTGAGTGTGGAGCTTGATTATCTTTTGTATTCAAAGGTATCGTCGCATTGGACCCAAATTTGTAATGTGGCGGTAACGCTGCCCATAAAAAATACGTTGCAGAGGGGGTCCAGAGGCAGGTGACTACGACCTTTGGGAGCCCCCCCTGGTAGGGGGATCAGGGACAATGCCTTTGAAGCTAAAAATAGATGTAAAATTGCCTTGTAAAATGTTGTAATTTTGTAGTCAATCTGGGTCATTCATTAGGCGGAGATCTGAATGTAGATGTTATGTTTAATTTAGGGTTTTTTGCCCTAGAAGGCACCCCCTCGCTATATATGAGGGAATTGTATTATGTCTACATAGATCTGTATTTTGAGCAAGAAGAGAGAGGAGCTTGAGCGAGAGAGAAGAGGGAATTATAGTGGATCTGTTATAGGTTGTATCTCTTTTGTTTACTGGATAATATAAAAGGAATGACTGACTGTTTATTTGTGGACGTAGCCCAAATTGAGTGAACCATGTATATATGTGTCTCTCTCGTTTTATGTGTTTATATTTCTGCAATATTTTATGTGTTCCATTGCTCTGTAATATATAATTTTCTAATAACTGTTATCAGAGTCGAATGTCTATTTGACTCATAAACTCACAGGGGAAAAGGGTTCCTGGTTCAAGTGGGAGCAATGACGGAATATGGTAGGTTTAGGGTCGAAACATTTAACGGCCAAAAATACCAGCTGTGGAAGATGCAGATGGAAGATTATTTGTACTAGAGAGATCTGTACCAGCCATTAAGCAGAAAGGCAAAGAAGCTGACGAGTATGACAGACACAGAATGGGATATTCTTGACAGAAAGGAACTTGGAACAATATGGTTGTGCCTAACGACACCGTTAGTGTTTAATATTTCAAAGGAAACGACAACAGAGGGTTTAATGTCAGCATTGGCCAAACTATATGAAAATCCCTCAGCCTCAAATAAGGTATTTCTTATGAAGTGCTTATTTAATATGAAAATGTCAGAAGGTAGATTTGTTGCTGATCATTTAAATGAATTTAATATAGTTACTAGTCAACTAAGTTCTGTAGGGGTAACTTTTGATGATGAAGTTAGGGCTCTCTTATTTTTATGCTCATTTACAGAAAGTTGGAATGGTTTAGTTATGGCCATTAGTAACTCTATCTCTGGATCTAGTACTTTAAAGTTTGATGATGTTGTCGTTGCAATCCTTAGTGAGGAAATGCGACAGAAAAGTTTCGGTGAGACATTAGGTAATGCTTTGACTGCAGAGACTAGGGGAATAAAAATGGAAAGAGGAAAGAGCCCAGGATATTGCAGTAAGTCAAGAAAAGGTAGATCCAAGTCTAGATCAGGGATAGTGTGCTATAAATGAGGGAATAAAGGCCACTTGAAGAAATACTGTAAGTCTCGGAAGGGAAAAGAAGGAGATGAGCAACAAGAAAACAATCATGAAGCGAATGATAGGTGATGTGTTGCAAGATGCTTTGATTCTTTCATTACAAAATATTATTGATGCCTAGGTCATAGATTCAGGGGCCTCATTCCATGCCACACCTCAAAAGAAACATTTTCATGATTATGTTCAGGGATATTTTGGACAGGTTCGATTGGGTGATGATAAACCCTGTAAAATCATTTGAATGGTATAGTCTTTATAAAACAACATAATGGAAATCGATGGCTATTGAAAGAGGTAAGGCATGTTCTAGATCTAAAGAAAATTCTACTTTCATTAGGGCAGTTGGGAGGTGAAGGTTAGGTGACTACTTTCATAGATAAAACATGGAAGGTCACTAAAGGGGCCCTAGTAATAGCAAAAGGAGAAAAGGTTGGTACATTGTATTTATGCAATGGTATTTCTAATTTTTTTAATGATTTAACCTCTACAGGAGAAGATACAACATTATGGCATCATAGGCTTGGGCACATGAGTGAGAAGGGGATGTAAATCCTTCATTCAAGAAATTTGTTGCTAGGTTTGAAGCATGTTGATTTGGAATTTTGTGAAAATTGTGTTTATGGAAAATAGAAGAGAGTCAGATTTCTCAAAGTTGGGAAAGAAAGTAAGAGAGAAAAATTAGAGTTTGTGTGTACAGATTTATGGGGACCTGCTCAGGTATCATCTCTCAGTGGCTCTCGTTATTATGTTACTTTTATTGATGATGTAACCATAAAAACCTGGATTTATTGTATTCGAAATAAATCTGATGTATTTCATACTTTCAAGAAATGGAAATCTTTGGTTGAAAATGAGACAAGAAAAAGGTTGAAGTGTCTTAGATCAGACAATGGAGGGGAATATTGCAGCAAAGAGTCTGATAGGTACTATTCAGAAAATGGAATTCGCAGAGAGAAGACAGTTCCAGGAACACCACAACAAAATGGTGTGTTAGAAAGGATGAATGGGACAATCATGGCGCGTGCAAGGTGCATGAGATTGCATGCAGGATTTCCTTTACAGTTTTTGGCAAATGCTATAGATAACATTGTTTATCTAACAAACAGAGGGCCTTCAAGTTCCTTGAATGGTGGTATTCTATAGGAGTCATGGACAGGTAAAAAGGTAAACTACTCTTTTTTAAAGGCTTTTGGTTGTGAAGCCTTTATCCACATTAATAAAGAAAATAGAACAAATATTGAGGCAAAATCAAATAAATGTAGCTTTATCGGATATGGTGTTAATGATTTTGGTTATCGCTTTTATGATTATGAAAAACAAAAAATCATTAGGAGCAGAGATGTCATACTCAATTAAAAGGTTTTGTATAAGGATTAGCTGTAGGAAAAGAAATAGAAAAAAGACAACAAAGAATACACGAGACTTGAAGAGATCACAGAAAAAGTGATGGTGCCTAAAAATCATAATGATCAACAGCTAGAACAACAACCACAACAGAAACAAGCACCTCAAACACCTAATAGTGGTCTTAGAATATCTACCAAGACAAGTAGACCCCCTGAATGATACTCTCCTTCATTATATTATGTATTTTGACTGATTTTGGTGAACCAAAATGTTATGAAGAAGCGGTATAGGTAGAAACCAAGAAGAAGTGGGAGCTAGCCATGAAAGAAGAGATGGACTCCTTAGCACATAACCAGACTTGGGACTTAGTCAAGTTGCCTGCAGGTAAAACAACATCGCCGAATAAATGAGTTTACAGGTTGAGGGAAGAAGATTGAGGTATCCAAAGGTATAAAGTTAGACTTGTGGTGAAGGGGTTTGTACAAAAAAGGGTATAGACTTTGATGATATATTTTCTCATGTTGTTAAAATGACTTTAATCAGAACTATTTTAAGTCTAGTAGCAACTGAAGATTTGCATCTTGAGCAGTTAGATGTAAAGACAACTTTTCTTCATGGGGATTTGGAAGAATATATATATATATATATATATTATATATATATATATGCAATATCCACAAGGATATGAGGTAAAAGGCGAAGGAGAAACTAGTGTGCAGGTTGAAGAAGAGCTTGTATGGCTTAAAACAAGGTCCAAGGCACTGGTATCTAGAATTTGACAGGTTTATGTCCGAACAAGGTTATGTTAAATGTCACTCTAATCATTGTGTTTATCTCAAAAGACAAAATGATGGTAGCTATATTATATTGTTATTTTATGTAGATGACATTCTTGTTGTAGGTTCTAACATGTAGGAAATAAATGTGCTCAAAAGAAAATTGGCAAACTCGTTCGCAATGAAGGATTTGGGTGCTGCAAAACAAATCCTTGGTATGAGAATAACTAGAGACAGGAAGAATCACAAATAAACATTGTATTAGAGTGAGTACATACAAAAGGTGTTGAAAAGGCTTAATATGAAAAATGAAAAACCATTTAGTATACCTTTCGCTAGCCATTTCAAACTAAGTAAGCAAATGTGTCCCAAGACTCAGGAAGAAATGTCTAATATGTCTAAAGTTCCATATGCATCAGGAGTTGGAAGCTTAATGTATGCAATGGTCTGCACAAGGCCTAATATTGAACATGCAGTGGGAGTTGTAATTAGGTACATGAACAATCCAGGAAAAGAACATTGGATGGCAATAAAGTGGATTCTCAGGTATTTGAGAGGTACCACAAATCAAGCATTATGCTTGGGTGGTTCAAACATTGCTCTACATGGATATGTTGATATATTGCGGGTGATAAAGATAACAGGAGGAGCACCACAGTGTATGTGTTTACTATAGGTGAAATAACTGTTAGCTGGGTCTCAAAACTACAAAGTGTTGTTGCACTCTCAACAACAAAAGCAAAGTATGTTGCTGCTACAGTGGCTAGTAAAGAAATGATTTGGTTACAAAGGTTTTTGGATGAATTGGGTAAGAAGCAAGCGCTGGGCAGATTATACAGTGACAACCGGAGTGCCATAGATCTTGCAAAGAACTTTACATTTCATTCCAAGACTAAACATATACAACTCAAGTACCATTTCATACGGTCAACATTAGATGACGGAAAGTTGAAGATGGAAAAGATACAGACTAGCTAGAATCCTACAGATATGTTAACAAAAGTTGTAACGAGGGAGAAACTAAGAGTCTGCTCAGTTTCAATTGGTCTTCAAGTATGATGAAGAAGATGAGAAACAACCAGATCCAAAGTGGAGTCATTTTCCAGCAAATGAAGTAGCGTTGGAGTTGCTATAGTCAGTCTCCAAGTGGGAGATTGTTGGGTGTGGAGCCTGATTATCTTCTATATTCAAAGCTATCATCGCATTGGACCCTAGTTTGTAATGGGGTGGCAACAGCTCCCATAAAATATATGGTGCAGGGGGGGTCCAAGGGGAGGCAGTTGCGCCCTTGAAGCTAAAAATAGATTTAAAATTGCTTTGTAAAATATTGTAATTTCATACTCAATCTGGGCTGCTCATTAGGCAGAGATCTCTTAGGATATTACGACACATAGGAAATAGTTAAGTATAACTTGGTCTGGTGTAGAGTTAGGTAAAGTGTGTTTCTTTACTATGTACTTTTGTAACTTACAATCCGACAGTCACGATTTGTAGTGATCTGACGGTTCATTCTCTCCTCGGTATTACCGACACTTGATTTGTGGGTTAACAACCGATTGGTCCATGATCTCTATTTAAATAGCATGGAGGGTCATTTGTAAGGTAACCATTCATGATAGAAGCTTATGTAAAATTTCATTCTTTTATTAATAAATTTCCTAAAATGGCCACGTTGGCTCAGGTCGTGGACTATTTCCCTCTTTGAGGGTTTTAACAATGTCAAGAATACTGTTGTATTGATCTGTGCTCTGTTTGTGAGCGATGTCCTTTGGTATTATGTCTGAGGAACTTACCCTATAAATTCCTACATGGTATCAGAGCCAAATTGAGGGGCGCATCCGTTGGTGATATCTGAAGCCGGTAGAACTGCATCTGACTGTTGTTTCCTAAATCTACTGTTTCTTATTACTTTCGGGCTAAGAGGACTGCTCTATTGTGTTAGGAGCATCTATTCCAATGAGGAACCCCTTTTTTTCACGCAAAAATGTTTCTGGTAGCCCTAGCTACGTCATTTTTTAGATTTGGAGGTATACAATGTTTATTTGCAGTTTCTAGTTATTTTCTCTCTGTTTATTTTGGTTTATTTATCTCTTTGTTTTTTATTACCAGATCTACACCTTTCATCTCTGTGTATGCTCTCTGCCCCACGACTCTGTGCGATCTGGGAAAATCAAAAACATAAAGGAAGTTTTTTTTCTCATGTGTATGCTCTTTTCCGCCACGCCTTAGTGTGATCTCGAAAAATCAGAAACGTTGGCGAAAATCGTTAGTTTTCGGGTAAAGCTAACTTTAAACAATAATGTTTGTTTTTTATTGTATGTCCATTTTGGGTTTTGTGGTTTTTGTTTTGTAGGAAAAAAAGAGTTTTCTCAAGTAAGCACGTACCCCAAAGCTTCGGTGACTAAGAAAAATAAAAACCCTTCCTCTTTCCAAAAGTTACTAACCTTTTAAACTAGCTCACTTGGTATAAAGTTACTTTATGAGAATAGAGGTCTTGAGTTCAAGTCTTTCTTTTTGTTGAGTTACCTTTTCAAAAAGCACATGTAACTTATGTTTTAAAGTTACTTTATGTAAAAGTGTTCTCACCTATTATAAAAAGTGAGTCACTTATAATTCTAAAGTCTCTTTATATTTTATTTAAGTTACAATTTAGTTGATAGCTCATAAAGCACCATTGTAAAAGTGGCTTTCACTTATTTATAAAAGTGAGTCGTATAATTTTTTTTTTTAAGTGAGCTAATTAGATTAAGTTTGGAAAGGGGGTGGATTTTTTTAAATATAACAATATCATTCATTTATGCACACTCCCACACTTCATCGGCATATTCAACAACTTTTCTTCAAAAAGTCATAACTTCTTCATCCAAGAGCCATTTTGTCAGCCTAATTTTTCGAAATCTTTCCATTGGAACACTTAGTTCAAAATCTATAGCTTCAATTTATGTTAAAACGGAAAGTCCATGCCAAGTTATTCTTGACGACACTAACTACTTCCAATGGTGGTCCTACATTGTGGATTTACAGGGTAAGTTCCTCAGACATAACACAAAAGGACACCGTTCACAAATAGATCACAGATCAATACACCAATATTCTTGACAACACCAACTACTTCCAATGGTGGTCCTACATTGTGGATTTACAATGTGGTTTTACTTTTGTAGGAAAAAAAGAGTTTTCTCAAGTAAGCAAGCACCCTAAAGATTCGGTGACTACAAAAAAATCAATAAATAAATAAATAAAAAACATTTCATATTTTCCAAAAATTACTAACCTTTTAAACTAGCTCACTTGGTCCAAAGTTACTTTATGAGAATAGAGGTCTTGAGTTCAAGTCTTTCTTTTTGTTGAGTCACTTTTTCAAAAAGAACATGTATCTTATGTTTTAAAGTTACTTTATGTCAAAGTGTTCTCACACATTATAAAAAGTGAGTCACTTATAATTCTAAAGTCTCTTTATCTTTTATTTAAGTTACAATTTAGTGGGTAGCTCATAAAGTACCATTGTAAAAGTGACTTTCACTTATTTATAGAAGTGAGTTATATAATTTTTTTTTTAAAAGTTAGCTAATTATATTAAGTTTTGAAAGGAGGCAGATTTTTTTAAATATAATATTATCATTCATTTCCGCACATTCGCCCACTTCCTCGGCATCTTCAACAACTTTTCTTCAAAAAACCATAACTTCTTCATCCAGAAGCCTTTTTCAGAAACTTTTTTTTAATTAGCCTAATTTTTCGAGATCTTTCCATTGGAACACTTAGTTTTAGCATCTATATCTTCAGCTTTTGTTAAAATGGAAAGTCCATGACAATTTATTCTTGACAGCACAAACTACTTCCAATGGTGGTCCTACATTGTGGATTTATAGGATAAGTTCCTCAAAGAGAACACCAAAGGACACTACTCACAAACAGATCATAGATCAATACACCTGTATTCTTGACAGCACCAACTACTTCCAATGGTGGTCCTACATTATGGATTTACAGTGTGGTTTTTGTTTTGTAGGAAAAAAAGAGTTTTCTTAAGTAAGCACGCACCCCAAAGCTTCAGTGACTACCAAAAAAAAAAAAACCTTCCTCTTTTCCAAAAATTAGTAACCTTTTAAACTAGCTCAATTGGCCCAAAGTTACTTTATGAGAATAGAGGTCTTGAGTTCAATTCTTTTTTTTTTGTTGAGTTACTTTTTCAAAAAGCACATGTAACTTATGCTTTAAAGTTACTTTATGTAAAAGTGTTCTCACCCATTATAAAAAATAGGCTCTAATGCCTCCTTCCTTCTCCTATTGTGTCATATTT
This sequence comes from Pinus taeda, assembly GCA_000404065.3. Classification (NCBI taxonomy): domain Eukaryota; kingdom Viridiplantae; phylum Streptophyta; class Pinopsida; order Pinales; family Pinaceae; genus Pinus; species Pinus taeda. Next base: position 41,716 of record APFE030638552.1, on the reverse strand, counting down.
GTACATCCTTCAATCCTATCCCAAGTTGTTCTTCAGGGGGGATGTTAGGATATTCTGACACATAGGAAATAGTTAAGTATAACTTGGTCTAGTGTAGAGTTAGGTAAAGTGTGTTTTTTTACTATGCACTTTTGTAACTTACAATCTGACGGTCACGATATGTAGTGATCCGACAGTTCATTCTCTCCTCGGTATTACCAAAACTTGATCCATGGCTTAACGCCCGATTGGTACATGATCTTTATTTAAAGAGCAAGGAGGGTCATTTGTAGGGTAACCGTTCATGAGAGAAGCTTATGTAAATTTTCATTCTTTTATTAATAAATTGCTTGAAGTGGCCGCGTTGGCTCAGGCCGTGGACTGTTTCCCTCTTTGAGGGTTTTAACCACGTCAAGAATACTGGTGTATTGATTTGTGATCTATTTGTGAGCGGTGTCCTTTGGTGTTCTATTTGAGGAACTTACCGTGTAAATTCCTACATGGTATCAGAGCCCAACTGTTATCTTTATTCTTGACAACCCCGGCTACTTCCAATGGTGGTCCTACATTAGGAATTTACAAGGTAAGTTCCTCAGATAGAACACCAAAGGACGCCACTCACAAACATATCACAGATAAATACACCAGTATTCTTGACAATACCAACTACTTCCAATGGTGGTCCCATATTGTGGATTTACTTAGAAGTAAAGGACTTTATAGAATAGCCTCTGGCCAGGAAACCAAATTGAAAGATGAAGATAAGGCAGCGAAATGGGAAAATAGGCAAGATCAAGCATGTGAGTTGATAGGGATGTCTCCAAACCTTAGATTCCATATCGCAGAACTTGATACTCCTAATGAAGGAATGGAATAAATCACTAAAGTTTTTGGAATTAAAAATGAACTTAGAGCCCATCATCTCAAAAATGAGTTGCTTATATTGGACCCCAATAATTTTTCTTCCATTGAAGATTTTTTGTCCAAATTTAAGACCCTTAGACTTCTCTTGGAATGTGTTAAGGTTAAGAAAGAAGATGGTAACCTTATCTATTCCATTCTTACTAATTTGGGACCAGCCTACTCTGTGTTTGTTTCCACCTTCCATTCTACAAGAGAAGCCTTCATTTCTCAAGGACAAGACTACAAGTCCCCTTCCTTTGATGCCTTTTGTGATTCTTTACTAAGAGAACAAGAAAAACTCTGACACCTTGGTCTTCTTAATCTTGGAAACTTTTCTAAGAAAGCCTTAGCGACCCAGCAACAACCAGATTCAAAGAATCCTAAGAAGCTATATTCTAAAAAGAATGGTCCTAAACCAAACAAGGGCCTTAAGCAATTTCAGTTTCAAAATGAAAAATTATTTCAATAAAATGATAAGGCAAATAAAAACAAAGGGAAGAAGACTAATAGACATTGCCACTTTTTTAATCGAGATGGCCACTTAGAATCCAAATGCTTTAAGAAGATGGAAGCCTTGGAAGTAGCAATGAAGAAGCATAACATCCATTTGGAGCACTCTTCTACTTCAACTCAACTTCATCTTCAGGAATGGCACTTTCTGCATGTCATTGTCAATCATCTCAGTCTGGTTATGCATTAAATGTATCTTCTTCTTCTCATTCTCATGAGTGGCTCATTGATTCTGGAGCCTCTTATCACAGGCCAAAAACAAAGCCATGTTTTCTTCTTTAAATGATTGTAACACCAAAAATATATATGTTGGTGATGATAGATCTCTTAGTGTTGTAGGGACAGGAACTGTTCATATAGACAATGGTCAATTTAATGATGTATTATGTGTTCCAACCTTATCCTGCAACCTTCTATCTGTATATCAGATAACTCATTCAGGTGAAGGCAAAATCGTTGAATTTTCACCTCACGATGTTGTAATTAAGGACCTAAGAGATCCTAGACAGATTTTAGCCACCGACATTGTTGATGATTCTACAAGGTTGTATGAGTTTAACAACTTTGGGTCACAAATCTTCCCTCGGTATTTCTTGCTCATAATGATGAAGTGAGAAAACTTTGGCATGAGCGATTTGGTCACTTAAACTATCACTCCCTTTAGAATCTATGTAAAGAAAATATGGTGACAGGTCTTCCAATGGTATCTTGTAGAGATGGTGTTTGTTCCGGATGTGTACTCGGAAAACAACATCGAGATAGTTTGAAAAACATGCTTCTTGGCATGCATCAGCCCCTTTACAGCTTGTGCATAGTGATTTATGTGGCCCACTTCCAGTTGTTTCATTCTCTGGCTACAAGTATTTCTTCACTTTCATTGATGATTTCTCCAGACGCACTTGGGTATACTTCTTAAAGCTCAAAAGTGAAGTATTTAACATGTTCTTGTCCTTTAAGGCCTTTGTTGAAAAACAATTTGGATATCATATTCTTAAGCTAAGATTTGATAATGGCAGAGAATATGTTAACAACAAATTCATCAACTTTTGCACTGAGAATGGAATTCAAATGCAACATACTATTCCATATACTCCACAACAAAATGGTGTAGATGAAAGGAAGAATTGCACCTTAAAGGAAATGGCTAATTGTATGCTTCAATCTAAAGGACTTAGTCTTAATTTTTGGGCAGAAGCAATTAACTATGAAAATTACATAATAAATCACACTCCTACTAAGGTTTTAAAGAATATCATTCCAGAAGAAGCACAGAGATCATTTAAACCCGATGTAAGTCACTTTCATGTTTTTGGAAGTGAAGCATGGGCCCATATTCCAGATCAGAAACATAAAGCTTTAGAACCTAAGAGTGAAAAATGTATTTTTGTTAGATATTCTGAAGATGTCAAAGGATATAGACTTATTCCACTTAAGTCCAAAAATGTTATCATTAGAAGAGATGTAAAGTTTGCTGAAAATATATTGACCTACAAGCCTAGTGTGGTGGATGTGCCACCTCTCTCTATCCCTTGTACTTTTGAAAATATTTCTTCTTCAGATGATGACAACGAGGATGAAAATCCTCCCCCACCTTCTCAGAATCCTCATTCAGCTCCTCAGCTTCCAAAATGGGTTCATGCTACTTGGGATGCAGTAGGTGCTCTTGTTGGTGATCCTACAGATCAACGAAATACACATTCTCAGTTCAATAGAGCCTCTTCCTCACTGGCTCAAGCTTCAGCTAATTATGATCTTAACACCTTTGCAGAAGCTTCAGGCCATCCAGATTGGGACACAACTATGAATGAAGCATATCATTCATTATTGTCAAATGATACATGGGACCTTGTCCCCCTTCCAAAGGGGTGAAAACTTGTTAGATGAAAATGGGTTTACAGAACCAAGTATGGACCAGATGGAAAAGTTGATAAACATAAAGCTAGTCTTGTTACTAAGGGTTTTTCACAAGTTGAAGGCATTGACTATACTGAAACCTTCTCCCCTGTTGCTAAAACAAACTCTATCTACCTTGTTCTTTCCCTTGCTACCTCTTTGAAATGGGAAGTCCATTAGATGGATGTTATATCTGCCTTCTTGCATGGGAACTTGCATGAACAAATCTATATGGAACAACCTAATGGCTTTATATAAACAGAGTCCAGCCTTGTATGTCATTTATGAAATCCCTTTATGGTCTCAAGCAAGCCCCTCGGGCTTGGTATGCCAAAATGGATAGCTTTCTTTTAGAAACTGGATTTTCTAGGTGTCATTCTAACAATACTGTCTACACCAAAGTGGGCAAGTCTCTTATCATTCTTGTTCTTTATGTTGATGATCTTATCCTTATTGGTAGTGATCCCAACCTTATAAACCATGTGATGATCCAGATTTAAACAAGAAAGCAATAAAATTCAGAGATAACCATATACACAAAGATGCAGCGGAAATAATACTTCATTTCATTAATGGAAAATACTGAAATATGCTTACAACCGGAAATAGAAATAAACCAGCTAGGGCGATGGTAGCTTATCTCTGAGAAGAGATGTGTGGCTACATGCCTCTAAACTGTGTTACAATGAGGCTCGAAGGCCTATTTATTGTTGAGAAACAATGGAAAAACCCTTCACATTCCAAAGCCTAACCCTGGAAGATGAAACGCCAAATTGTGGGCCCCGTTTTTGGGTAAGTTGGTACATCAACTTCCCGGGGTCGCGAATTGGTCGTCTTATGTCCATTTGACGCGCATGATAGCCCGTTGGAAAGATCTCTCCGAGGACTACGACGGAAAAGACGATTTTTAGACTAAACAATCGTTAGCGGTAGATTTCCCAAAAAACATCGTTTAGGGCCTCAAAACGGCTCCGGAAGTTTAGGACCCGAAAAACTGCTAAAAATAGTAAATTGTGCTATAATTAAGGAAAATGAAAAAAATTGCACGAAGCACTAGAGGGGATCCAAGTCGAATTAGCGGGTGGCCACCAATATCCACCTGGATCATTCCTCCCCCCTTAGGAAGCAATGGTCCCCATTGCGTTGAGTTCCTCCATAAGATGAGGGAACTTCTGCTACACTTGGTCCCTGGTGAGCCACTTTCCCTCGTGAAGGAGTTGTCCTGCTTTGACAACTCGATATAGTTGGATATTCTGCTGCCGAGTGTGCTTGATCTGTGTGTCCATGATCCGATCAGTTGCAGCTTGTTCCATGCAAGCTGGATTTAACTCTATGGGTGTGAGTTGTTCTGCAATGTCGGACGTGTCTAGTAATGGTGGAAAGTATGGCCGAAGGCGGTCGACATTGAACACCGGGTGCAGGCCAAGGAATGGGGGAATGTTAAGCTCAAATTAATTGTCTCCCATAGCCTTGGTAATGGTGTAAGGGCCATATCGAAGTGGTCTGAGTTTCCGATAGGCTCCAGTAAGGCGTTCCTTTTGCAAATGCAACCAGACTTTGTCACCTACCTGAAACTTGTGTGGCACCTGATGTTGATCATGTCGTTGCTTGTACTTCGCATTTGATTTCTCCAGAATGTCATGGACCTGCTGGCGAATATGTTGGATGTGCTAAATGAAGCTGTTTGCCTTATTTGTTTCAGACTGGACATGACAAAAATCTACATGAGTAGCTGCAAATGGCATGGCCACATCGATGGGACATAGTGGCTGGAATCCCAAGCCCACCTGAAAGGGGTTGTAGCCAGTCGAGCTGTGGATAGCCCAGTTGGAGCTGTGCTGAACATAGGGGAGGCTCTCATCCCATGTGCGTGGATGCTTTGAGTTGTACATGCGCAGAATGTGTACAATCATCCTGTTGACAACCTCTGTCTGGCCATTAGTTTGAGGATGGAAGGTTGTGGA
>APFE030638552.1:11229-23476 GCA_000404065.3 Pinus taeda | reverse complement strand
TCCGTTTGACGCGCATGATAGCCCGTTTGAAAGATCTCTCCGAGGACTACGACGGAAAAGACAGTTTTTAGACACAAAAAATCGCTGGCGGTAGATTTCCCAAAAAACGTCGTTTAGGGCCTCAAAATGGCTCCGGAAGTTTAGGACCCGAAAAACTGCTAAAAATAGTAAATTGTGCTATAATTAAGGAAACTGAAAAAAACTGCACGAAGCACTAGAGGGGATCCAAGTCGAATTAGCGGGTGGCCACCAATATCCACCTGGATCATGTGAAGTCCAGCCTTAAAAAGAAGTTTGAAATGACAGACTTAAGACACTTGCATTATTTTCTTGGTCTTTAAGTCTTGTAATCCAAGGAAGTTATTTCCCTTTTCTAGTCCAAGTATGCATGTGATCTTCTACACCATTTTCACATGGAAGATTGTAAGCCAACCTGTTCTCCCTTTTAGTCTGGAGCCAAACTTTCAGTTAGTTGTACTTCCCATGAAGTTGATGCTACCTTATACCATCAACTTGTAGGAAAAATTTTGTATCTAACTCGTACTCATCCTGACCTTTCCTTTGTTGTTGGCCTTATTGCTCAGTTTATGAAAAACCCACATGAAATTCATTGGAAAGCAGCTAAAAGAATACTTCATTATGTTCGAGGCATAGTTCAGTTTTGGATTCATTACAGTGCAGAAGAATCTCCTCTATTGGTTGGTTTCACTCATTCTGATTGGGTTGGTGACCTTGATGATCAAAAATCTACTGTAGGTTATGTGTTCACTCTTGGTTCGGGACCTATTACATGGGCTTGCAAGAAACAAAGTGCCATTTCTCTTTCTTCAACAGAGGCAGAGTATCGTGGTGTCATAGAAGCTAGTAAAGAAGCCCTATGTCTTCGTCAGATCCTGTCAGAGTTTGGCTTTCAACAACAACATCCAACTACACTTTGGTGTGATAATCAAAGTGCCATTCAACTGTGCAAAGATCCAATCCAACATCAGCGCAGAAAAACATTGAACTACACATGCACTTCATCAGAAAGATCATTCAAGACCATGTTCTTGAAGTGCAATATTGTTCAACAAATGATCAAGTTGCAGACATCTTTACAAAGGCTCTCACAGAGGTGAAGTTTACTAAACTTTGATTTATGGTTGGAGTTCAAGAATTTGTCACTAAGGGGGGATAGGTTCTAATGCCTCCTTCCTTCTCCTATTGTGTCATATTTGTACATCCTTTAATCCTATCCCAAGTTGTTCTTAAGGGGGGATGTTAGGATATTACGACACACAGGAAATAGTTAAGTATAACTTGGTCTAGTGTAGAGTTAGGTAAAGTGTGTTTCTTTACTATGTACTTTTGTAACATACAATCCGACGGTCATGATATGTAGTGATCTGAAGGTTCATTCTCTCCTCAGTATTACCAACACTTGATCCGTGTCTTAACACCTGATTGGTCCATGATCTCTATTTAAAGAGCATGGAGGGTCATTTGTAGGGTAACCGTTCATGAGAGAAGCTTATGTAAATTTTCATTCTTTTATTAATAAATTGCCTGAAGTAGCTGTATTGGCTCAAGCGTGGACTGTTTCCCTCTTTGAGGGTTTTAACCACATCAAGAATACTGATGTATTGATTTGTGATATGTTTGTGAGCGGTATCCTTTGGTGTTCTGTTTGAAGAAATTACCCTGTAAATTCCTACAAGATCTGATGGTAGATGTTATGTTTAATTTAGGGTTTTTTGCCCTAAGAGGCACCCCCTCACTATATATGAGGGAATTGTATTTTGTCTAGGTAGATCTGTATTCTGAGCAAGAAGAGAGAGGAGATTGAGTGAGAGAGAAGAGGGAATTACAATGGATCTATTGTAGGTTGTGTCTCTTCAGTTTGTTGGATAATATAAAAGGAAGGACTAGCTGTTTCTTCATTGACTTAGCCCAAATTGGGTGAACCACGTATATTTGTGTCTCTCTTGTTTTATACATTTTCTGTGTTTATATTTCTGCAATATTTTATGTGTTCCATTGCTCTGTAATATATAATTTTCTAACAATTTATTCATAACTGACCCTTAGCATGGGCCCATAGTCTACAGAGTAACTTCAACGAGAAGTGGACAAAATATTTAAAATTTACTTGGGATTTTACAAATATTGAAATATTTTATTTATGACTCATATTGAATTTCCTTTTTTTATTAATATATATTTTATTGAGTGCACCCTAGGATTTTTGGCAGCCTTCCCTCTTCTCATACTCCTATTATGATTCCATGGTACCCCCAGGTAGGGGAGACATTGGTCTCTCCTTTCAAAATTTTGTGTCCGATGGCCAAAGCTAGAAGCTTATGCACAAACCCAATAATTCCAGGGGTAAAGCACCTACAAATACAACATTCGGTTGGAAACCTACAACAGAAGGGCCTAGTTGTCAGACATAATAAATTCCTCCATAATAATCATTACGCACGTGAGCACACATATATATCCCCTGTCTGGCTTAAGCCAAAGAAGCGTTGCTCCTGGAAATCCATGTGCATGCACAAAAGCTGTGGATTACAGTGAAACCCATGAAAGAATATTCAATCATTTGCAAATTTGTTGGCCCATGGCTCGTCGATTGAACTCTAGTGAATTCAATAGGAAATAATTGGTTTATAAAAGGAGAAATGGATCTTAAATTAGGATCACGAGGATTTTTCACAATGATTTTTAATGACATAAAAGATAGAGACACCATTTTTCAAGGAGATCCATACTTCATGAATTCTACATGCCTCTTTATAAAATCCTGGGTGCCTAGATTTAATTCAAAAGAAGAGGATTTCTCTATGCTTTGAATTTGGATCAAATTATAAACTTTTCCATATGAATTATACGATGAAGAGATTCTCACACACATAGGTAATAAGTTGGGAGTTTTTGTAATGTTATTAGATGTAATAAAGAAGGAAAGGTATACTTCTTATGGGAGAATTTGTGTTTATCTAGATTTAAAAAATCCCCTCATACATTCTATGCTATTGAGCGATGAGGATATAAGATGGGATTAACCCATAGATTATCAGAAAATCCCTTTTAGATGTCACCATTGCCATGAGTATGGGCACTTGGTCAGGGATTTCTCGATGAATCAAACATGACAAGAGGGGGAAGGAGAAAAACAAATGCATCAAAGGTCACAATGTAATGGCTTCATCTTAGTTAATAATAGGTAAATATTTTTTAGAAAAAGGAAAAATCTTCCGAGGAACTAGGACCTCAAGATGAGAATCCATGCTCTATCCTCCAACAAATGGATGAAGAGAATGCCCCACAAGTAGAGGAGATGTAGGCTCCAACAAAAGAAGGGCAGGGGACCAAGGAAGCGACGAACCCTATATACCAAACACAAATGGAAGGCCCTAATTAGGTTAATCAAAATGATTTGATACCTATGGAAGAAGAGGAAATAGAGCATCCATAGTTTATAATTGTTAATATTCATCAAACCAATAAGGAGTAGATAGATAAGGGCTCAGTTTCCATTCTGAAAGAACAAGTGAAATTAGTCACCAGAGCCTATTTGAGATGCCAAGACCTTATCCCTCGTAAAATCAACTACTTAGTTAATAACTCCTCAATCTCTAATTTTCTTCACTTGTGGGGCATTAAATGCAATGTATCCTTTGATCAATCTATCATAGTAAAGGAACCATAGAAAAGGGAAGGAGCTCAAAATATCAGCTCCTACAAGATCTAGGTGAATATCTAGTCAACTCATGAAGGGTTTCCCCTATGCACACTATTTTTCCTCCACTACCAAAAACTAATAAATGATATTTATCTCCTAGAATGGAAGATTCTTTCATGGTAAATATAAATGCAAGATTCTTAAAAGAAAAAAATTGGCAAAAAATATTGACATCCTGCTAATCCAGGAAATGAAATGTTCTTTTGACACCCTCCATTGCATAATTAATACCGATTGGAAATCCTACAATTTTATCTCACAATGTGCAATAGGTGTGTATGGTGGCTTGGAAATCATGTGGAATCCTTCAACTGTTTTCCTAAAAAACACTTTCTGAATACCAAGAATATTGTTAGATCATTTCTAGCCCATAGGATCTAGTAACTCTGGAATTATAACCAATGTGTATGGCCCCAATATAGCTTAGGAAAAAAGACAGTTTGTCTTTAATTTGAATTTTGTAGTTGAAATAAACAACCCCACTCCTTGGATTTTCATTGGGGCTTTCAATTTAATTAGATCCTTACAAGAGAAAAAAGGTGGCTTCAGGAAATTGGAAGAGGAAGCTCAATCCTTAAACTTCTTCCTTGAAAACTCAAAATTGGTTGTTGTGTAAACCTCCAATGGCACATTTAAATGGACCAACAAAAGTGGAGGCTCCAATCAATTTTCTTCCCAGTTGGATCACCTTTTGGTTTCCAAACTCTATTAACGTTAAGGATTACTCTAGAAATATAAATCCTTCCTATATATGGCTTAGATCATTGGACCATTCTGCTCAATCTATGGTGGTTTGGCTCTCTTTGAAACAAGCCCTTTCGCTTTGAAAAAAATGGTTGTGACATCAATATTTTCTCACAAATATAGAATCATGGTGGGCAGAATCAACTTCAACCATAGGAGGAGTAATGTACAGGTTCCAACAAATATTGAAATTGTTGAAACAAAATTTAAAAGACTGGAACAAAAAGGCTATTGGCAATATCGACCAGGTTAAGCAAGAGCTGGAAGCAAGAAGCACACAGATCCAATAGTTAATAATAATGGAAGGGCGGACAAAATCCTTAGCCGAAGAATGAAAAGAAACAATTCACTTGTTGAATGAGAGGCTTAAGCACGATTAAATTATTTATAGCTAAAACTATAGATTTAAATGGCTAAAAGAAGGCAAGAAGAATGCAATTTGTTTTTCATAATCCTATGGTAAATTACAAAAAAGTAGCCACATTCATCATGTTAAGGATCCTAATAGAATAAGGGAAGAGCGTCAGGATATCAATCAAGCTTCTCACTTTGAGACTTAACTTTAGGATTCGATACTAGATAGAAGCCTAACTATTGAGAAAGTGATAACACATATCCCCAAAAAAAAGAGAAAAATGTGCTCTTACTCAAGCAGGGAATTATGGAAGAAGTGGAGGAAGTAGTAATGACAATGCCCAAAGATAAAGCACTAGGACCAGATGGATTTACCTCTGAATTTTACGAGGCCTATTGGCTCATCCTAGGATAAGATATCTAAAGGGTTGTTGAGGATTCCATAGGCTCAGCATCCCTTTTGTTAGCCTTTAATGCAAATTTTATCTCGTTGATGCGTAAGTCTGCAAATGCATTTTCCCTAGATAACTTCTGCTCAATAGCTCATTGTAATGTCATTTACAAAAACATCTCCAAAACCATTTCTAATCAGCTCAAAGCCCTCGTTCCCTCTCTAATATCTCCCAAACAAACTGGTTATGTTAAAGGGAGACAAATTCTAGACAACATTGTTTTGGCACAAGAGCATATACATTCCTTGCACTCTCAAAATCTCCTAGGCATGTTTATCAAATTAGATATGTCCAAAGCCTTTGATAGGGTCAGTGTTAGCCTCCTGCTGCAGCAGGTTACTCATATTTCATGATTGACATTTTTACAGGCCAAATATGTCATACTTTGCATGCTGCAATGCTCCATATTTGCTAAACAGTCACCCAGGAAAGAATGCTACTCAAAGTTCATCTAATTGCTTTCCAATTTTGAAGAGTCTTTCCAGTTTTGTAGAATTTTCAGCTAAAGGGAGGTCCAAACAGCCTAATCTTGGTCTCCCTAGGTTTCAATTTTCTGTTTTAGAATATAGAGAATGAAAATATGTCCAAACAGCTTAATCTTGGCAGATTCTTAGATAGGTAGAGAATCAAAGGAGCCCAACTGCTTAATCTGGGTCCTTGGAAGAAATAAGGGTAGTTTGTAGATAGGAAGACATAAAAGAAAAATTTGAAATGCTGGGTTTGCAATTCTAAGTGCACCCAAACTAAAAGAAGAAAAAATGTTAGGTAAGTAGGCTGGGTAGGTAGTTTTGAGGTTGCAGAATCTTGATGTCTGTTCATTACCATGTTTTAAAGTGTCATCTCTACTCAGGTCACAGTCATCAAGCATTTTTCATATGAAGGGGATCAAGCCAGGCATAACTAACTTCGCTTTCTCCATCTTCCCGAAATCATTAACTAATTTCCCAAAAAGAGGTCAAGATCTGCTTGATATCTCTTAGTTTCATCATTTTCCATGTCATTAGCCTGGGTGAAGATCTGCTTCACTCAAAGAGGATCCATACTTTCTCTACAAATCTCTATCTCCCCTTTGAAGCCTAAGATCTCTGAAACTTAGCGCTTTCTTGTCATCTCCATATTAACCACCGACATTATTATTTAATTCCCTATATTTTCCCCATCCCCCCTAATAAAACTATGAAACTTATCCCCTTATGTAAATATCCCCTCCCCCTGGTCGAAAATAACCATAAGTACCCCGGGAATTGCTCAGTTTATCTGAAACTTGGCAAGAACCCTCATGTTGCCCCTTCAAACCATCTTCTAATGCAATGGACTCCTTCCAAAGCATAAAAATCCTTTTTAAGTTATCCGACCCCTTCCGAGGCCTCAAATACTCTTCAAACGCACATACTCACTCCTTCCGATCGCAATAAACCCTTGCCGATTGCCTTAACATTCTTCCAATCCTGGTGAGCCATCTCGCATCGGCATATCGCAAAATTTTATACCACACAGGTGTGCCCCTTTCCTTTTTGCCCGATGCGATATCGCGATATCGACGATCGGCAGTCGGAAGCATCGCATTTCCAAAATAAATACCCTCTCGTTCTCCGCCGATGCGATATTGCGATCGCATCAGAAGAAGTTTATCGCATCGCAATAACATATGAGTCACCCTGCCACGTCACTTGGCTGACGTCATCTGCCGTACAGCTGACGTCATGCTGATGTCAGCAGCCAAAAGAAAGGAAAAAACGTGCAAGCGCGAAAGTCGAGCTTCGGAGCTCCGGAACAAGAAATGGAGGCAGTTTTCGATGCGGGATTAGCACGAAGCGCTAATCACGCATCGCTACGGAAAATTAGCGATATTGGGGAATATTTAAGGAATTTTTTGATTCCTTAGCCCTTTTTGCACCGAAAAAGCCCGAAATTGCCCGATTTTGCCAGATGAAATGAATTTGAAGACAGAGAGAGACCAGGAACAGAGATTAAAGTGTATCAGATTGAATATGCAGACAGAAAGCACATCAAAGAGTATCAGGAAGCAGTGGAGACCATCGATGTAGCGGCGAAGAGTATCACCGAAGATCTTAGCAGCGGCCCAAAGCAGGTGAAAATTAAACACCTTCCAGCAAAGTCAAAGAAAAGGGCGAACCCACTCAAGGCTCTCAAATCACAGTTATTGCACATTTAACTCACACCAGAATAGAACTGCAAATCCCAAAGCATAGTTATTCCAGCAGTACTGCATCGAGCCACCAAGGGCCACATTGCACTCTTTTTGATCCAGCTACCTCTGACACAGTTCAATAGATATTTACCTGCATTTAATTTTGGCACAATTTTAGGTTTAGAAAGATCTTTTTGCAGACCTGTTTTAGGTCAATTGTAATAAATATTTTGAGATATTTTCACTATAAAAACAGCCCTCAAGACTGTATTAAGGGTTGGTTGGTCGAAAAGCTATCTTTAGCTGATTTTGCTCCAGGAGAGACTCGCACTGTAATACCAGATAGTTTCTGTAATCAAAGATTTCTTATGAGCTTTGGTGAATGGATTGTTCACTGTGTTTAACGGTTGAAGAGTGATTATGGAATTCTCGTGCTGTTGCATAACTCAATAAGTGCTTCTTACCTCTGTTTTCCATTCATAAGTTACCATCTAAACAGTGGAAAAGAAGATTCTCTTAGAATTTGTTTAAATATACTCTATGCTCAATTTCTGTTATTTCTTTATGTTTTCCTCTCTTTAGGCATAAATATGAATTCCACATGGCTCATGTTTGCCCTAACCTTATCACACATGACAGTTATCCAGGGATTCTTCATTGCCCCTAGATAGAGATCATCCTTCCCTCTGTTAAGCTGAGTGAGAGATTCTTAAGTGCCTGTCATTCCTTACATGTCATTCATCCTTTTAGTTTGAAAGTTGTGTTATGTGCAGCTATCTCGCTCCATATTCCTCTTGTGACCAAGAAAACGCACTGGTAATCCTAACCCATGACTCCATGCCTAATGGTTTGAAACTTATCACTTCATGAATTGCCTCTCTGCCTGAAAGCATTTTCCTTCCATCCAAACACAAACAAAAACCCCTGAACCAAACAGCTAGCCTAAAATCATCATCAACAAAGTTAAATCATAAAAGAGAGAGCCCTCTCTGATTGTAGGTGGGCTAGAACCTGCAGTCCAAAGATTGGTTAGTGGTTACCTCGGCCGTATCCCTACTGGAGCCTAGGAACAACCTGAGTGATAACATAATGGTGACTCCACTGGGGAACTCCTCAGATAATCTCACTAAACCAGTCTGCAGCTCCACAGAGGAAGAAACCGACCTTTGAAAGTCTCGGTCGACCTGTGTTTTTAGAAAAATTTCCCAAAAAATAGATTAGAAGTTGGCTCCTAAAAGGAAAACACGTAATACAAGATCAAATCCTGATCCCAATCGCCCCGCGCTTTTTGAAAACCCGAAATTAATCCCTAAGATCATTAGAAAACAAAAGCAAAAAGAAGACCCAACTGCTGTGAGTCCTGAAACAGTTTAGCCAAGCAGTGTTCCAACCCCTGTCAAAGTCTTATTTCGGTCAACCCCAAGTTCCCCTAGTTCATCACCCCCTTATCCAAGCAGCTCTTCTACACCTCCCTCCTATACCCCTACTACCACCACTACTCCTTCTACCCTGGTTGTTCTTGTTATCCCAGTTACCCCAGTTTTTCCACTTATCCCCATCATCATGGCTAATAGATATGCGCCCTTACAGCTGCCTGCTAATCCCGGGGCTATGCCTCAGGATTACCAAACAAAAATCACCTATTTTGATGGCACAAACTCCTGCACTGCCCTACAACATACAAAGAAAATGCAGGATTACTTCAAGAGTTATGAAATTGATGATGACATTGTGAGAATGAAGCTTTTTGTCCAAAGTTTGACCGGTGATATCCGAACCTGGTTTAGGGCACTTACACCCAATTCCATATTAAACCCTGAAGCCTTATACCAGACATTTATTAACAGATGGAGAAAAAGAAAGATCCCCTACACATACTATCCGAGTATGATACTATCAAAAGAGGACCTCAGGAAACAGTTTTGGATTACTGTGCAAGGTTTAATAATGTTTACAATGCAATACCACAAAATTTAAGACCTCCACCTGATCTCACTTTGTACAAATTCCCTGATGGCTTTGATGATGAGATGGCATATCAGTTAAGGGAAAGAGCCACTCAAAGCCTTGCAGAGATGCAAGATGTTGCTGTTAGTGTGGAGGCAAATCTAATTTCCAAAAGAAATAGAGCCAGAACTGAGAGAAGAACCACCTTCAAGGAAGAACCCTCAGCCTTCGATTAGAAGCTAGATGCTATTATCAGTGGCATCCATAGGCTGGGAGACAGAGTAGAGAATGTTGAGAGGAAAACATCATGGGAAGGTCAATAGCCCAGTGCCATAAGGAACCCGAACTTCAGAAAAACTCAAAACACAAACGCTGGAAGGGCCAGTCCCGGCCATGATATTTGGCCTCCTTTCCAAGAAAACTATGCGGAGGCATCTACATCCACTGAGCCCACAAATGGGACTCATATGAACCTGATAGATTTGGAAAATGAACAGCAAATATTTCTTACTAAAGAGGATCGACCATACCTTGATGTAAAACAATTTCACACCAAGTCAGGAGAGTCTTTCGATTTCAAACAAGGCTATGATACTGCTGTGTACGAGGTACACAAACAATACAAATTGAGAACAAAGACCATTGATGTCCCCGATTCTAGCAAAATAAAAGATAGCAAATAGCTCAACAAAATTAAAGACAATATCACCATGAATCAACCAGTTGACAGCTCTGTCCCAAGCCCGCATCAGGTAACTGTGGAAGATATAACAGACACACAGCCTCCTATTGATCGGCCTCTACCTCCCTCCTCCCCAAAAGAAGATCTGAACAACACTCCAAATAATCCTCCCAAAACAGAAATACCACAAACCGTCATACATCATAACATTGACATTCCAAAAGAAAACATAGAGAGTATGCCCGAAAAAGAGAAATCTACCGCTATCAATGCCAAGAACCCATTGGAAAAACCCTTCAGTTTAGAAGCAGAGATTGGAAAACTAAAGATATCCATTCCCCTCTCAGAACTTGCCAAACATGATGTATATAGGCAACAAATTCAAAGGTCACTTCAACTACCAGAGGTAAGGGATGATGTAAACGTTTTAGACGATACCCCTGAGTTGCTGTTTGGTCCAGAAGTTAACGAAAAATCAACATATGGACCTGTTCCACCTTTTTATGTCAGTCTGCACACACATGACAAAATATTGCATAATGCTATGTTTGACTCAGGTGCCTCACATAACCTTATGCCCAAAGCTGTAATGGAAAGGTTGAACCTTGATGTCACATGACCGTACAAAGATCTGTATTCCTTTGACTCAAGTCAAGTCAAATGTTTAGGCTTGATTAAAGACCTTTGTGTGTCTCTAGTCCAATCCCCAACAAAGACAATCCTAATGGACGTAGTAGTTGCTGACATTCCACAAAGTATGGCATGCTCCTATCAATATCGTTGGAGAGAAAAATTGCAAGGATCCCTTCAACTCGACCTCTCTTATGCCACTATATCTGTCTTTGGGAAACCAAAGAGACTATATAGAGAAATGTTAATGAAGTATGTGGTAAGCAGTGAGGAAAAGCCCCAAAATTTTCCAATTTTCTCAATCCATTCCAATATGGATTCTTTTATTTTATTTAATGATAACACCATCCCGCCAACTGATGATAAGCCGTTATCTTTGGAGTAAGAAACGTACATAAATGAGGAATCAGTTGCCAATACCCATGAAATTGTCTCAATAGTCAAGGCAACCAACAAACAGCAATAAGACCATCCCAAAACAGAAATTGTAAGTCTGCCCAATTCTCAAAAAATTGAAACTCTCAATACAAACCTCAAACAAGAAATCACATGGTATTTAGAGTTTGATGGGTCTGTTAACAAGTCAGGAGCAGGGGCAGAAGTATGGATTTACAGTACACATGATAATCATGCACAAGGCCATGCCTATAGACTTGATTTCAGATGTACAAACAATGTGGCAGAGTATGAAGCTCTTCTCTTAGGCCTTAAACAGCTCAAAGTCCTAGGAGCTACTAAAGTGTCCATCCTTGGTGACTCTGACTTGATTATACAACAAATGAAAGGTAAATTTGTTGCTAATGATAGTAGAATGAGAGCTTACAGGGCTGTTGCCACCGAAATACTCAATTCCTTCAGTGAATTCAAGCTGGCCAAAATTGCAAGAGATCATAATATTCATGCCCACAGTCTAGCAACCTTTGCTAGCACATGCAAGCTTCCCTTTGAACCAAATCACCATTTCATCGTTGAAATAAAACACAGACCTTCGGTCCCTAACAATGTCAAGGATTGGCAGGTATTTCAAAATGATGACCAGATTAACAGTTTCTTAACTCTTGAGGGCGAATTTTCCAACACAAACATTGACATGGATGCCATGAACGACTCACAACAGCTAGCAGAAGAAAATCACCTGACTGTAACAGCTGCAACAGTTAAACAAATCCTTAACCCAACTGTGTTTAACAACACAAACATAGAACAGCTGAAACAAATGTGTTTAGAGGAAACAACCAAAGCAGAGGATCAGTTTATTGATCTAAAGAGTAATTTTCTACCTGCCGGCCTGACTCCATTAGAAGACATGTTCGATGACAATGATGTGCCCAAAAAGCCAAAGATGGAGCCTCTGAATGCTGCCATAGAAGACCACAACATAGGAACAGCAGAGCAACCTAGAATGATTAAGTTGTCCAAAAATCTGCCCCCTGATCAAAAACCGAAATACATGGATTTGTTCAAAGAATTCCAAGATGTATTTGCCTGGAGTTATGAGGACTTGAAGTCCTATGACACCTCAGTAATTCAACATACCATCCCCTTAAAACCAAATCAAAAAC
>APFE030638550.1:195709-238106 GCA_000404065.3 Pinus taeda | reverse complement strand
TGAACAAGACGTTGATGGTAAGGGCAAGAAGCATGCTCAGTGGTGCCGGGTTAGGACAGGAATTCTGGGCAGAGGCGGTGGATACTGCATGTTACTTGGTCAACAGGTCACCTTCATCAGCGTTGGAGGATAAGACTCCACAAGAAGTATGGACTGGTAAGAAACCCTCTCTTTCACATCTGAGGGTATTTGGATGTGATGATATGTACATGTTCCAAAGGAGAAACGAACCAAGTTGGATAGTAAATATGAAAAGTGTATCTTTATTGGGTATAAGGATGGTTTAAAGGGTTATAAGCTTTGGAACCCAGTCACATGGAAGGTTGTGTACAACGGAGATGTGGTGTTCAGAGAGGTGAAAGACATTATTAAATATGAAGTCCAACGAAAGGAACCTGAGAAGATAGCGTTTGAGCTAAAGGAGGAAGAATCAGAAGATGAAGAGCCACAAACTCCGACTGTGAGAAGATCAATTCGAGAAAGAAGGCAGCCAGAAAGGTATAGTCCATTTGCTTTCTGTTCAAATTTTGCTTTGTTTGTTACTGATGATGATCCCAGAACTGTGAAGGAAGCAGTGGATTCAGAGGATGAAAACTCTGGAAAGAGGCCATGGTTGATGAAATGGCATCTTTGCACAAAAATGAGGCTTGGGATCTGGTGGAGTTGCCGGCTGGAAGGAAACCCATTGGCAGCAAATGGGTGTTCAAGAAGAAGACAAATGCCGAAGGGAAGGTGGAGAAATACAAAGCTCGGTTGGTAGCAAAAGGTTATTCCCAGGTGCCGGGAATTGATTTTGGTGATATTTTTTCTCCTGTTGCCAAGGTAACTTCTATAGATTACTTTTATCTGTTGCTGCTGCTTTTGATTTTGAGGTAGAATAGATTGGATGTGAAGACAGCATTTCTTCACGGGGATTTGGAAGAGGAAATCGACATGAAGCAACCTGAAGGCTTTGCGGTGAAGGGTAAGAAAGAACTAGTATGCAAGTTAAAGAAGTCTTTGTATGGGTTAAAACAGTCACCAAGGATGTGGTATCAAAAATTTGATACATTTATACGGGGACTTGGCTTCAACAGAAGCAAAGAAGATCACTGTGTGTATTTTAAATTAATTGGTGACCATGTTATTTATCTGGTCTTGTATGTGGATGATATGTTGTTGGTTGGAAATGAACAAAGAAATTATCCAGGATTGGAAGACCCAATTGTCCTCCAAATTCGACATGAAAGATCTCGGTGCTGCAAACTATATTTTGGGCATGGAAATTAAAAGAGATCGGGCAAAGAGGAAGCTCTGGTTAAACCAGATGAAGTATGTCGAGACAATACTGCAGAGGTTTAATATGCAGGATAGTAAACCGGTGAAGGTTCCTATTCCTGTAGGTGTGAGGTTATCTGCTGAACAGTGTCCCAAGACACAAGAAGAGGAAGAGGACATGTCCCGTGTTCCATATGCAAGTGCACTCGGTAGCTTGATGTACGCCATGGTCTGTACTAGACCAGACATTTCACATGTACTAGGAGTATCGAGCAGGTTTATGTCAAAACCAGGGAAGGAGCACTGGACAGCAGTGAAGCGGGTTTTCAGGTATTTGTGTGGCACTAGTGATTATAGTTTGTGCTACCAAGGAAGACCAGGATTGGACATAGTGTTGAATATTCATGGCTTTGTTGATGCAGATTGGGCTGGAGATCTGGATTAGAGAAGATCTACAAGTGGGTATGTGTTTAACCTATTTGGAGGTGCAATCAGTTGGATGAGTAAAAAACAATATGTAGTGCCACTATCAACTACAGAGGTAGAATACATGGTAGCCACTCATGCAAGCAAAGAAGCAGTTTGGTTGCAAAGATTGTGTTCAAGTATGGGTTTAGTACAAGAAGCTATAAGGATAGACTGTGACAGCCAAAGTGAAATTTTCTTAGCAAATAACCCTACAAATCATTCAAAGACAAAGCACATTGATGTTTAGTATCACTTTGTGAGTGATATGATAGAAAACAAAAAGGTGTTGTTGGTAAAGGTGGACAATTTGAAGAATACTGCAGATGCATTGACAAAATCTGTGAGCTCTGAGAAGTTCTCTTGGTGTAGAGAGACAATGGGCATTTCAAGGCTGGGAAAATGACTAAGCTCTCTTGTGCCCCCCTGTGGAAAGAAAACAACAAGTGGGAGAATGTTGTTTTGCGTTATATTCTTTCCACGTAGTTAACAGGGGGTTTGAAGGGCACCCGTAACCCCACTTTATGGGGTCCAGGGCAGCGCCCCGGAAAATTTTTGTTTTGGACCCTATGTTAGGTTGGGCGGACCCACCTATGGTTTTTTGCATGATTTTTGCACATGTTTTTTGGACGCGATGGTTTTCAGTCCATGGTATTGGACATGATGGTTTTCGGTCCATGGTATTGGACGTGAAGGTTTTCAGTCCATGGTATTGGACGTGATGGTTTTCGATCCATGGTATTGGATGCTTTGGCATGTATAAATATGTATTGTAATATTGAAAGGAACATAATGAAAAATCAAGCTGGTAGTCTTGGTTTTGGGATCCAGGGGAAAATCTTTGTGTATATGTGTTTATGTGTTATGCTCTCACATTGTTTATTTTCTGTGTTTTAGAATTCGTATGCAGATAATTTCTGTACGGGGTTAAAACCTACAACATCATGCTTATGGATTTATGCCATGTTTTATTAGGAAGGTCATGGGAGTATGCCTGAGGAGCTATCCATGATGGGAGGAGGAATACCTACTCCTTGGAAAAATCCAACTGCAAGCACATGATGTTACCCTTCGAAGAGAAAGGAGTCAAAGAGGACACAAGTCCAACTGTATTAATGATGATTGGGAACCAAATGCTACAAGAAGTAAAGTGAGAAGAGGAGGTACAATTTGTTATAAGGGGTAAGCCTTGAATCGACCTTACACACACAAATCTAATGAGTTTCTTGCTGAAATTAAATCAATTTCAGATGAACTTACTGATGTTATCGTGGATGAGTTACCTAATTCTTTGCCACCTGATGATCTAAAATGGAGTAGATTACTAATGTTGTGATAATTCCAAAATCATAATAAAACCCAAGATGCTTATCATTTTCTTATCAAGTGCTTAAGGATTCACCATTTTGCTTAATGAACTAATTCCCATGAGAGTTTCTTATGTAAATGTTATAAATAATTTAACATAAAACATATGCTGAACAATAACAAAATGAAAATAAAGAACATCAAAATACAACACATAACACGGAGATTTGAAGAGGAGTTCAACCCTCTTGGGCTACGTCTCCTTGGTCCAGCTTCCAATGGCTTCAACCTCTCTATTATGCCCAAAATTAAAACAAAAGTGTGTTTACAATGCTCAAATGCCTTTGAAACATGTCTCAATGAGTTCAGCATTGCCAAAACTGCTATCATTGACTCTTTTTGCACCTAATTTGGATAACAACTAAAGAGGTTATGACTTCTCCTAGTTTTCCCACTATTTGTTCCACAATTTGCTCCACGTCTAGCATGATCCTACAAATTTGCCCCAAAATCAGCTAACTGGTTGAAAATTTCACCGCACGGCAAGCCATAACCTATCAGCCAAATCAGAAATCGCAATCGAAAAGTGTTGCAGGCTTATGGTCTGTGAATGAAAACAAGCAATTTACGATTATGATATCTCGGACATCACGGGATATTAAATCACAACTTATAATGGCATCGCATCTGGGGACTTTATCGCATTGCACAATTTGGCGAATAATTGGGGTTTTATACATATGTGGGACCTATCCACCGATTTTGATTTGTGATAGAGATTGATCGAATCGCAACCTAAACGTTGTCTGGGGCCGATTCTGTCGTACTTCACTCCCTTCACCAATTGCGATTGGGATTTGCGATTTCTTTATCACATCGCAACCCTGGTTGTTCTAGGGTTGATTTTAAACACCTTTCCACCTATCTTTTGTGATTTGCAATATGCAGGTGCCAATGGAGGCCTACCACTTTGGGCCTCCTCATTTGCTGAAGGGCTTTGCCATGTCATCCAATCTTGCCATGTAGACAAGTCGAACCTTAAATTTGACTTTCTTTATCCTCTGCATACGAGCTTGGACTTGAGTGTTGTTCACACCGTTGGATTCAGAATGACTAGCTCTTCGATCTGAAGCTAATATTAACAAAATTCTAATACTTTGATTTTGAGCATAGTTTTGAGCACCTGATCACTCCTCCCAACTTGAAGTCTTTGGGACCCCAAAAGATCACTTTCAATTGATCGGAAGGTGAGGGTACAATTCCCTCACCTTCCCTCTTCAATCCATTTGGCCTTTGATGGATTTATACCTTTGAGACCCACTCGAAGATAATCAATATTTCCCCTCTTTGATGACCTTGTTCTTCTGTCAAGTATGGTGTCTTCCTGAAGTTCGTCAAGAAATTATGGAGAAAAATATTCAATTGATGGAATATGTACACTTTCTCCTTGATATTCAATCAGGAAGCTCATACAATCTCAGATTTTCAACATTAACAACGGAATAAATTTTCATATATGAAGGCAAATCAAGCTTGAAAGCATTATTACCAATCTTTTCCATAATTTTAAATGGACCATAACGGATTGGTTTCAGCTTTTTACCTTCACCTTGAAGTCTTTCTTGCTAATTTAAAGCAAAACTTCATCACCTACTTGAAACTAATGATCCACATGATGCTTATCATGCCTTGCCTTATACTTGCCTTGACTCTTTTCTAGTTTTTCTTGAACTATTTGGTGAATCAACTGAATTTTCTCAATGAATTTATTTTCTCTGCCTATGTCGCTATGTCCATTTATAGCTACATCTTTCTCAAAGGTAAAATCCAAAAGTGATTTAGGCAAATAACCAAGACATGCCTCAAAAGACGAAGTTAGAGTAGAAGAGTGTTTTTCGCAGTGTAAGCATGTTGAATATAATGCAATTGTTCATCCCACAACATAGGATGTTTGCTACAATATCCTCTTAGTAAATGAATAATTTTCCTATTAACCACTCCAATTTGGCCATCTGCTTGCGGATGGAAGGTTGTACTTTTCTTCAACTTGGTTTCCATCAAGTTCCATAATTTTTACCAAAAAATCCCAACAATTCTAGAATCACAATCACTTACAATATAAGTAGGTAATCCAAAATGAACCCATACATTTTGAAATAAAATTTGAGTTGTTAGTTCATATGTAATTTTTTTTTTACAAGGCATTAATATGCACATCTTGTTGAACCTATCCATAACTACGTACAAATAATCATGACCTTTTCTTGATAAAGGAAGACCTCCTACAAAATCCATAGAAACACTCTCCCATGGATGTGAAGGCACTAGAAGTGGTGTGTACAACCATAGTTTCCTATTACTAGGCTACTAACTGCACACAATGAACAACCTCTGATAAAACATGACACACTTTCAAGCATACGAGGCCAGTAAAAACACCTCTGAAGGTTTTCCATTTTTTTACTTACACCGAAATATCCAGCAATAAGAGAAGTGTATGCTTCCCTTATGACATTTACTCTCTCTCCTTGTGGAACCAAACTTTTCCCAAATGATACAACAGATTATCATGCATATGGTAGTTTAATTCCTCAACTTGGTGGCCTTGACTCAAGTTTGAATATACCTCTTGAAAGTCAGCGTCATATGCGTATTGTTCAACATAACTTTCAAGCAAAATAGAATGATTCTTGAGTAAAATGGTTACGTTAACAACTGGTCTAGAAAGCATATCAGCAAATTTGTTATAAATACCTTTTTTTTACCTGATTACCAAGTGGAATTGCTGTAAGAATCCGATCCAACGAAAGTGCCTTGATTTCTACAATTTTGTTTGAGATTGCAGATATTGCAAAGGTTGATGATCGATGTGAATAATGGTTTCTTTTCCCATTAAGTAATGCTTCCATTTCTTCACACTTTTCACCAATGTGTACAACGCTTTATCATATGTAGGATAGTTAATAACATTACCATTAAAAATCTTAGAATGAAATGAAATGGGCTTACAATGATGTAAAACAACTGCACCGATCGCGTAGTCACTTGCATCTGTTTGTATTTCAAATGGTTGTTCAAATACGAAAAAGATAAAACTGCGATTGAACTGATTTTTTTGTTTTAAAGCATCGAATGCTTTTTGTTGTTTGCCCCCCTGGAAGATAACCTTCACGCTAGTCAACGCATGTAGTGGAGCTGCTATGGAAGAGAAATTGGCAATGAACTTCCTCGAGTACTGTGATGCTCCTAGAAAACTCCTTACTTCTGAGACTAATTTGGGTATTGGCCCATTCACAATGATCGAAAATTTAGAGGGGTCAATATTTAGCTCACCTCCTCCAACTATGTGGCCCAAATACACTAAGGAAGTTTTCCCGAATTCACATTTAGACATATTCATAAATAACACTTCTTTTTTGAAGACATCCAATACTTTCCTCACATGCTCTCCTCATGATTCGCTGAATATAAAAATATCATCTAAATAGACAATTACAAACTCATCAAGAAAGGATCTTAAAACATCATTCATAACTCTCATGAATGTAGCTGGAGCATTGAAAAGACCGAGAGGTGTAACCAACTACTCATACAATCCCTATTTGGTTTTAAAAGTAGTCTTCCAAATATCCTCCTCAACTATTCTAACTTGATGATATCCACTTCTCGATTCTAATTTAGTGAAATATTTTTCATTCTTCAACTAATCTAGAAAATCATCTATTTTGGACAGTGGGTCTCGATTCTTTATGGTAATTTTATTCAGAGATTGATACTCTACACACATGCGCCAGGTTCCATCTTTCTTGGGTACCAAAACAATTGGTGAACCACATGGCGAAGCAGATGGATGAATTACACCTTTATCTAATAATTCATGGACTTGTTTCTTAATTTCTAAACTTTCCAGAATTGACATTCGATGCATACAAATTTTTGGGAGTGGACAATCTTATTGTAGTTGAATTTTATGTTGAATTCCCCTTTTTGGTGGAACTCCCTTTAGTTCCTGGAACACATCTCCATATTGATTGACCACATCAACCAATTCAGCTTTCAACTTCACATCACAGCCTGAAAAGGATTCACACTCCATGTCATTCTTTTGCTTGATCATAAGGAGCACGAGATTCTTGCTGAAATTGACTAGTCACTTTATTTGCCCTACTCTTGCTAAAGAAAGATTAAGATTTCTATGATGGCTCTCACAATATACTCCACTCCATATTTTAAAAAGTGATATTTGTTCTTAAATCTATGGAAAACAGCTTTCCGGTCATACAGATACAGGCTTCCCAACACAATTCCAGAAATATCCAGTGACACTACATCTAATTCGACTTCATCAACGAAATTGGTAGTAATAGCAAACCTGAAAACACATTTTATTCTGACCTAAAGATTTACATCATTGGTTATCCAACCCAACAGATACGGTTTATGATGAGGCACGGTTTCCAGATTCAACTTCTTGACCAAGTTTGTAGAAATTAAATTTTATTGGGATCCACTATCAAACAACATATCAATCTTGGTGTGTTTGGAAATAACTCTGATATGGCACAACTCAATTATGTTTTCTTCATTTGAAATGTTGTTGGAGTTATTTGTTGCGTTGGTGCTTGCCACAAATTCCTCTTTGCTTGCTTTTTCCATGGCTTTTCCTTTAGTGACTGTGGCTGCAACCTTTGTTTCATCACCTGATTCGGAACCCAAGTCTTGTTATAGAACAGTGGTTTCCTTATCTTTCCCTTTATTGTTAAATTTCTTCAGTCTTAATTCAGGATGAAGCTTCCAACAATGTGCTTCATCATGGACCTCTTTAGAACAATTCTTGCACACAGGTTTCTCCCCTTCTTTCTTAACATAAGCATTTTTCGTCTACTTTCCTTTAGAATTCTTTCCTTTTTCACCACTCTAGAATGAGTTCTTCTTACATTCTTCTTGTACATTTTTCCCTCTTGCTTCAAGGAGTGTAGCTTGAACATAGACCTCATCAATATTCATGGGATTAAACATAAAAATGGTGTGTCGAAGATAGCTATGCAAACCTCTTATGTATTTCAGCAAAGTATCTTGTGATTGCAAGTCTACTCCTAGCATAAGAGCTCTTCTCCTAAACTCTTGAGTATAATCTTGCACATTTTGACCATTTAATGATCTTAAATTTTTCCAATGATAGCTTTTTTCATTTAAGCTAAAGGGTATAATTGTCTTTTGATTGCAGCAATGAAATCATTCCAAGAAATAGATATCTTACCATGTTTTTTAATCTCCTCTTTGATCTTTGATTCCCACCATACAAGTGTTGCACCCTCCATTCTCAAGGAAGCTAACTAAATATTTGTGTCATCCTCTTGAAGGTTTTGGATCTTGTAATAAACCTCCAACTAACGAATCCAATTATCAAGCTTCTCTGCATTCACTTCACCATTATACATGGGCAACTCAAATTTAACATCAAGTTTTAGAAATGGTGAGTTTCCAGCTCCTTTTGAAGAATGATGATGAGTATGAGTAAGGGTTGTATTAGTGGAAGAGTGTGAAGATGCTTGTGAAGAAGAAGATGAAGAAGATGCTGGAGAGGGTGGAGGTTTGCCTTCATTCCCATTACCTCCTTTTCCATTAGCTCCTCCTAAAGAGCCTTCTCCTTTGGGAGGTTTGGAACTTTATCCTTGCAATATTCTATTCCTCTCTTCATAGAGGATCTTCACCATCTCTGCCATATCAAAGAAATCCTTTCTTAAGGTCTTCTCATCTTCTGTCATGGTAGATTTTCCTTCATGAGACATGATCTCTAGAGACTCAACCGCAACTTCTACAACTTGAGGATGTACTGGTGTAGAAGACTTTGGCAACCTTGCTCTTCTTCCACTTGATGCAGCTTCACGAGTTCCAACCAGCTTTCCTTGACCTCTTTTAAGTTTTAACATTGTCAACATGAGACAAAACTATTAAACAATATTCCTTCTTTGCACAAGCAAATCTAGTAAGCAAAAACCAATGCTCTGATACCAACTTGATCTGAAATGGAGTAGATTAGTAACGTTGTGCTAATTCCCCATTCAGAATAAAACCCGAGATTCTTATCATTTTCTTATCAAGTGATTAAGGATTCACCATTTTTGCTTAATTAATTGATTCCCATGAAATTTTATTATATAAATGTTATAAACAATTTAACATAAAACATATGTTGAACAACAACAAAATAATAACAAAGAACATCAGCATACAACACACAACATAAAGATTTGATGAGTAATTCACCCCTCCTGGGCTACGTCTCCTTGGTCCAGCTTCCAATAGCTTGGGCCTCTCTATTATGCTCAAAATTATAACAAAAGTGTGTTTACAAATGCTCAAATGCCTCTGACACCTATCTCAATGAGTTCAAAGTTGTCAAAACTGCTAGCATTGACTCTTTTTGCACCTAATTTGGATAATAACTGAAGAAGTTATGACTTCTCCTAGTTTTCTCAATATTCGTTCCACAATTTGCTCCACATCCAGCATGATCCTACCAATTAGCCACAAAATCCACTAACTGGGCAAAAATTTTGTTGCACGATGGACCATAACCTATCGGTCGAATCGCAAATCGCAATCAGCAAGTGTTGCAGCCTTATGGTTTGTGAATGAAAACGCGTGAATTATGATTGCAATATCGCGAACCCGACAGGATATTAAATCGCAACTTAAAGTGGCATCACATCGGAGGACTTTATCGCATTTCGCAATTTAGCGGATAAATGGGTTTTATACATATGCGGGACCTATCCACCGATTGCGATTTACGATAGATATTATCGCATCATAACGCAAACCTCGTTGGGGGGTGCTTCTGTCGTACTTCACTCCCTTCACCAATCACAATTGCAATTTGTGATTGTCTTATTGCATTGCAACCCTGGTTGTTCTAGGGAATATTTTCAACACCTTTATGCCCATCTTTTGCGATTTTCGATATGCAAGGTCCAATGGCGGCCTCCCACTTGGCACCTCCTCATTCGATGAAGTGATTTTCCATGTCATCCAATCCTGCCATGTAAACAAGTCAAACTTGAAATTTGATTTGCTCCAACTTCTATATACGAGCTCGAATTTGAGTGTCGTTCACACCATTGGATTTAGAATGATGAACTCTTCGATCTGAATCTAAGCTTAAAAAAATTATGACACTCTTATTTTTTAGCATAATTTTGAGCACTTAATCACCTATAAGGAGCATTAGCCATCATATAGATTTAATTCCAAGAGCTAATATACCTAACAAGGCATATTACAAAATGAACCCTAAGGAAAATGAAGAAATTAGGAAACAAGTCCAACAATTTTTGGACAAAGGGATAATTAGAGAAAGCTTGAGTCCTTGTGCTATGCCAATTGTCTTGAGTCCAAAAAAATATGGAGGCTAGAGGATGTGCACTGATTCCAAAGTTATTAATGAGATAACTATCAGGTTCAAATTCCATTTATCCTGCATTGATAATATAAATGATTGTCTCAATGGTGCTAGATATTTCTTCAAAATATACTTAAAGAGCGGGTATCATCAAATTTGAATGAGATAAGACGATGAGTGGAAGACATCCTTCAAAACAAATGATGGCTTGTATGAATGGTTGTTTATTCCTTTTGGCTTGACCAACACACCTAGCACTTTTATGAGCCTCATGAATAAAGTCCTCAAGGAATTCATTTGTAAGTTCATAATTGTTTATTTGGATGATATCCTTGTATATAAAATACCAAGGAGGAACATCTCAGATTTTTAAAACTGGTATTAAAAAAATTACAACAGGAGAAACTATTGATAAATCTGAAGAAGTGTCATTTCCTTAAAACAAAACTAGTTTATTTAGGATTTGTGATTTCTTCTAAAGGGTTGAAAATGGACACTGAGAAGGTGAAATCCATCAAATATTGGCCTTCTCCAATAAATATCCATGAAATGAGAAGCTTCCATGGGTTGGCTAGCTTTTACAGAGAATTTATTCAAAATTTTAGTCGCATTTGTGCATTGATGGTGGAAACTATTAAAAAGGAACAACAACCTTTTAAATAGACAACATTAATAGAAGAAGCATTTTGATTGTTGAAGAAGGAAATCACAAAAGCAACATGTTTTAGTTTTTTATAATTTCCAAAATCATTTTCAGGTATAATGTGATGTCAATGGAATAGCCATTGGAGTTTTCCTTAGCTAAGATGATAAGTTTTATGTGTGATTCAGTAAAAATTGGATGAGACCAAACAAAATTATTCTACCTATGATAAATAGTTTTATGTTGTAATTCAGTCCCTCAAGAAGTGGAGGAATTACCTTATGCCCAAAGAGTCCATTCTATACATAGATAATCATGCATTGCAATTTGTAACCAAACAGGACAAATTGAACCAAAGACATGCCAAATGGGTTGAATACATGCAAATAATTTCTTTTGTTCTGGAACATGTTAATGGAAGTGCTAATAAAGTTAATAATGGCTTGATTAGGAGATGTTTGGTTTTGCAGGAATTAAAAGTCGGGACTTTGGGAAATGAACACTCCAACAATTGTATAGGGAAGATCCAGATTTCAAAAAGGCTTATGAAGCTTTTGAAAACCCTGTGGATAGAGATAGAAGTTTGTGGTTTCATACATGATCCAAGAAGGATTTTTGTTTAAGGGCAATAAGCTATGCATTCCAAGAGAATCAATGAGGGATAATTTGTTGAAAGCAAAATATAATGGAGGACTTGATGGCCACTGTAAACATGACCAAACATATGCACAGTTAAGCTCTTTTTATCATTGGTCGAGAATGAGGGCAGAGGACAAAAGTTTCGTAGATAGATGCATAATTTTCCAGCATGCTAAAGGGGACAGCATAATGAAGGGTTAAATCAGTCACTGCCTATACCTAATAAACCTTAGGAAGCCATTAGTATGTATTTTGTTCTAGGTTTTCCAAGAACTTAGAGGGAAAATGACTCAGTTTTTGTAGCAGTGGATAGGTTTTATGAAATGGCACAATTCATACCCTTTTGCAAAATAAATGATGCTTCCTACATTGCAAATTTGTTTTTCTTGGAAGTGGTGAGATTACATGGACTGCCTAGGAGCATTGTCTAAGACCAAGGCAGTGAGTTTGTGGATAATTTATGGAGAAATTTATGGAAGAAACTAGGGACAAAGTTGATATATAATTCAACTTACCATCCCCAAACAAATGGGCAGACTGAAGTAGTTCATAATATTCTGGGAAATTTATTACGGTGTCTATTTCATGAGCATAATGTGGTGCAAGTAAATTCTCAGTGCGAACACAAACAATTCCTCTAGCCCAAGAGAGCGAGTTTAGCCACAAACAAACAATCTATGGAAAATATCCTCAAGCTAGAATCAATTAAGAGGGCCTACCTCTTAGAATGTTATTCCTCTTGGTGATGATCTTGTTTCCTCACTCCAACTATCTTTCATTTCCTTCCTTCGAATACCTGAAACAAGCAAACAAACAACAACAACAACAAACATGAAAGCATACAATATTGTATTCAACGTACTTAACAAGTCAAGGAACATTAAGCCATAAAGATGTAAAATTACACTTCATGTAGGAAATCAATCAGTAGTTGTACTCATATAAATCAGAAAGAGATTACAACTAATGCCTTGACGTTGGTGGTCTCCTCCGATGTATCCAGGTTCCCACACTTCCGCTAGCATCTCATGGATAGCCCCAAAAATGGAATTTTTAAGGCCTCTTCCCTCTAGTCTCAAACCAAACCAAAACACACTATTCTCCCTCAAACATACACTAGAAAGCTACAAGCCATAGATGTCTTGTCGATCATTCAAACTCACTCCAAAACTATTTTAGCTTGAGAAAAGAGAGGTTTATATAGCTTGGATGGATGGGAGATGGTTCCTCTCATCATGGGAGAAGGTCTTATCTCTTGAGTTTGTTCCATCCTAATAAGGGAAAGGAACCCAAATCGAATTCTTCAGCTCCATCCAACCCAAGCATCTACCAGACTTCCATTACGTTGTTGTTGGAGCTGGAAGTTTCGACTCCATATTTAAAAAAATGGCCAAAAGAGGATCGGCATGACTGGAAAAGGGCTCAGTCGCTCTGTACGATGCTAGGGCTAGTTTTAATCTCTGTAAATCGGCGCAAGGAGAAAACTGGTTAGTAGCATTGGTCTTGTAAACTGGGATAAAGTAAGATTCTTGGGAAATGATGCAAAGGGGAATTATTCTGCTCATGAAGAGGGACATATTGGGAGTTTCTTCAAGATGGGAAATCATGTAGGGTTTAATGTAGAGGTCCTCTAGGATCTGTTATCGGGAAATCTAGTGTCTATACAAAGCTGCTAGTCCTACTAAGACGGGTAGCTATATTAGAAACAAACAGATTAAAGTTACTTTCATTTTCCTTTACGAGAAGTAGATAGGAGAGGAGCAAAGAATACCAACCTCGATCTTTCGCTTGGTTCTCTACTTGTTCCTTCTCCCCTTTGACAAATCTTTGCCGCTCCTCCCTTGACCACCCCACTTCAAAGAGTACCTGTAAATTCAAAGCAGCATAATACCTTCAAAGTGCAGAGATCTACAGTCATAAACAATATAGGACTAGACATATATTGACCACATACATGCATATATTAGCAAACATACAAGAATGTGGAGTAAAACTTGAATAGCTTTATTGATATAGAGATTATAAGAGAGGATTACAACCCATTGATCTGACCCAACGTCATCCTCCCAGCATGAAAGCCCTCTTCACCTCAGGAAAAGCTTAGATCACCCAACACTATGATATTGCACCAGGAAACCAACAACACTTCCTTACAAGATACAAGATTACAGCCTTCTGGATCTCTGGGATGAGGGATCCATATATAGATGATTGTAAGAGGGTGAGTCAGCTTCTGGGATTTTGATTAGTGTCCTCTCTCTAAAAGTTCGTGATTCCATTTGGAGATTGATGATCTCTTACTCATCCCTGGGTGAATTCAGAGAGGCAAGTGTCACAGGAGAAGTTTCTAGAAGATTCCATGATCATCCACCTTGCAAACTATCTCTGCCACTTGTCTACTCTCGCCCATCGCACCCTACAGAAGGGCTTTCCAGTATGCATCGCACTTTTTACACTGAGCAGGTGAGATGCATCGCACCCTTAGCACTGGGAAATCTGTATGGTCCAGTTTTGACCAGTTCTGGGCAGTTTTCTATGGAGAACTTCTGGGAGATGATGTAATCAGCTGACCTTGTTCCTTTAGGGCATGAAACAACACTTTTAGGGACTCATAAGCTCTTGGTTTATGGACATATGTGATTGGGGTTGCAATGCCCAAATATGTCTATAACAGTTGCCCCCTAAAGCGTGAGGTCGAAAATCTTTTGATGTCGGGTGAAATGCTTTATCATGAGGATCTGAGGTTCTTTCGAATTGGAAGGCGACCTGTAATAAGATACAATCCAATACATTATCTTCATCACATTTTCATGATCTAGCTAAGGCGGTTATTCCCATGCTCAGCTTTATAAATTCATTTTCATGTACATAGGACAGACAACCGTCTGTGTGGCAGACTGATGATTTTGCTAGAGCCATCATCCTTTGATTTGGATGATCATTTGTGCAGCAATGATGTACATTTGATGTCTTTATTTTCCTTAATATATCACAGCCCAGATGGATGAAACTAGATCTGGGGTCTTCAAACTTGTCCAATCTTCGCCCAAAGTACCAGTCGATCCACGTGAAAAATGTTCTGGAGTCGAACATGGAAAGACATCGCCTGATTACTAGCCAATGATGTAAGCTATTAACAGGCGTGAGAGGAATCACCGATAATGATGATGACCCTTAAGGTACTACAGTATAATTCGCGTGGTGTGAAAAATGGACTTGGCATCGAACACCACGTAAAATATTTCGGTCAAAGGCCATCGATGTAAACCTGTCGCCGGAAGTGAGAAACTTGCCATTGAGACATGCACGCTTCAAAGCACTGAAAGGGTTGTTCCTTAGTTGACTTCTTGGATAATGAGCTGTCGTCGACAAGAAGTAACCCGTCGTAGGAGGGCCTGAATGAATCCCACATCTATGACACGGAACAGAGCAAATGATTTTGTGGAGGTGAAAATGATCTGATGATACAAGGTTCAAGGTGGCGGTCATGAAAGAATGAAGTGTGAAGGTATTGCAGCATGTGAGACACAAGCTGGGTTGGTGAATTCTCTTATCGACATCTCTTGAATATATCGATGACACTAAAATGGATTGGTAGCGTTAACCCTAAAGATGGATGGTACGATGGACCAATGGTAATATGACCGGTGAACGAAATAACCCAACCCGACTCAATCATGGTGATGGAGTGAAAGTGTCATGTTGAAGAGCGACTCACTACCAATAAATTTTCTTCAAGTTTTCTTCCCAATTTTCCCTAGTCATTACTGACCAGTACCTCTTTATTTTTGTCAAGCTTGAGGAGGATAACATATGCTTGTTCTATAATTTTCCCTTCGAGCAAACCCATCGCTATGTTTTAACGAGCCTAGCGACAGTGAAACTCGTTCTTGTCTCTATGGACAAGTTTGTCGCTATTGGTTTTAATGAGTTTAACGACAAAGACAACTCGGCCCTTTTTCAATTTTAGAGAGCTTGAAAGGGGATGGAAAGGAAACTCCAGTAATCATTTTTCGTCATATAATCCCTTAAGTCCAAAAAAGTATAAAATAATACGAAAGGGATGAATTTTCGATAGTTTTAACGAGCCGAACAAGACAAGGGCTCAATCTCTTTGTGTAATAATCCCTCAAGTCCAAAAATATTAAAATCTAGAGGAGGGATAGCACTCTGGTAGCTTTAACGAGCTGGAGAGGCCAACTGCTAGGCAATCTTTTCACATTTTACGAGTCAGATGAAAAGAGCGTAAAGGAGACTCGTCTTTGAAGAATGAGTGATATTTTCGGGTAGCTGTTGATTCTAGGTAAGGTTTGGAATTTTCCAATCATGACAGTGGCACAAGGATGGCTAACAGAATCACTCTTCACAGCTGTTCCTCAAAAGGGTAAACAATCAAATGGAGGCGTATGATCGGCCAAACAGAGTGGAGGTGATGGCAATAACACGACCAGGGCTCATAAGCTGAGATAGTGCATTCGCAATGGTTATTTACCAGAGGTTGGTTCATTTTTTAATGAGCTTATACTCTGGGGGAACATTTGCTCATTGCTTAGGTTTAATTTTTAACGAGCTTGAACTTTGCATAAAATCTGCTCGTGATAATGGTCATCGATATTTGACCCATTGTTAACACTATGTTCTTTTGACGTTTGTACTACCTGTTCAATTGCTCCATCAAACTGATTATAAATGAGAATACATGCTTGAAAAATGAGTTAAAATACTAATACCCTACTTGAATTACGTGAAAAGTAACTTAAAAGTAGTTTTTTACCCCTCATTTTACCATTTCATTTGAGCTTGAGATTGTTGGAGCTTTGGAGGTGTTTTCCCCCTCAATTTTCACTAGCTGATTCCAGTAGATTTTGTGGATGATTATTGGCGCCGTCTGGACCAGGTAGGAGCTAAACCTATTCTCTTCAGTTCCATTCCTTTCTTTTTGAATTCTAAGCATGTTTCCTTGCTTCCTTGAGCCTCTGGGGTTTGAACAATTCGTTCTGCCCCCGTCGCACCCTGTGTACATCGAAAGGTGTGATGCATACTGGGCTGGCCACTGGCCAATCAGTATGCATCGCTCCCAGTACACAGCTGGGGTGCGATGGGCGCAAGGAGGGAAATTTGTGCACTGTTTTTTCACAGAGATTTTGCCTGTTTTTTTCCAAATCAGGATCCTGACTCTTCTCTTGTTTGTTTTTAAAGATTCATCGGAGCAAAATGGTTGTTACATGGCGAGAACGCGAGCATGAAGAAGAGGACATGGTTGCTTTACATGATCCGAGTACGATAACTATATTGCGGAACTGTGGTTTGCTCAAGTTCTACCACATCTCTAGCATGAGGCAACAAATCAACTTGTTTCAATATTTCCTCGATGCATGGGATCCTACCAACCAGGTGTTGCATATTAGAGGCAAATCCATCCCCTTGACTGTCATGGACATCTATTTTTTGACCGTTTTATCGAGGCATGGTGCCCCTCTCTCACTATCGGGTTCTGCCCGTGGGGGTGAATCCGTGAGGGATTATATTCGCCGATACTATAGAGAAGGATCTCAGCCGAGTAGGGACGGCAAGATTAACATCCAAGATGTCACTAACCAGTCTTTAAGGACCATCTTGTTCACCTTTGCTAGACTGACTGGTAGTGCGGCTCTTCACTTGTCCAACAGGTCCTATATGTAGTATGCCTTAGAATGCCTTGAACCGAAGGTATTCAACTGGTGTGATGCAGTACTTCTGGTGATAAAAGAACAGCTTACTACGGTGAAAAATGGGCGATCTAAGAACTTTGGCTATGGTCTCATTTTGACCGCTTTCGCCTTGGAGAAGATCCTGCTGATGCAACCACAATACATTTCACTTAGTTTGCTACCACTGACTGAGCCACGGATGCAGAGATGGGTTGACCTTATGGCCCGACATGCTGGTCAGCCACAGGTTTCTTTCTCTGATGCCTTCTTCGAGTGGTTCAATCGTCAGGATATGGTTTATACCGAGTGTCCATATGCTGACATCGATTTCCGGGTTGACCCAGATTTGGTGCTGTCGGCTGGTGAGCAGTGGAGTGCTATAGGTAAAATTTCTAACCATATTCTTGTTTATTGCTTTTATAGTGTTCCTGTGCTTCCTTTTTATCAAGACTAATCAAAACTCATGTGCTCATGCAGATATTGGACCGGTGCGACCAGCAGTGCGCCTAAGAGCACCAACTGTCGTTCCAGCAGGAGAGGCTGTAGGGAGGGTTGTACTTCGTGACCTAGATGTGGTCGAGACTCTTGCAGCATTGCAGGATCAGATCAAAGGCCTCACTCTTGGTATCCCGAATGTGAGGACTGACGAGCTACCTCTGAGATTACAGCGACATACTACTGGCGTGCCACGTCAATGGACTAGGCTTTTACGTATGATTGCACAGGCGGTGACTTGTTATCACAAGCACCATTAGGCTAGGGTGCCCCCTAGTATTTTGAGTTTTTGGGTCATTTGACCAATTTTGTCTCGGACATAGAACACTTTGTGTAAACCATAAACATTTATATATATATTTTTTATTTTCGGAGCTTCATTTTGGTTAAGTTACATGATCCTAATGCAAATATTGATGAAATGATTTTCTTTTATAAATGTTGCAAATGTCTATCTAACACATAATTTGCCAATGAATCTGTTAATGTTTTTAAGTTTATGGAAATATGCTGATATTGGATTGAATCGAACTGTCTTTCCAAAATCTTGACCCTTAGGAACATGCTATAGATAGCTAGATTCCGTACATAATAGATACCAATAAGTTGTAGAATGACGAGCTGTGAGTCTAGCCTGACAACAAGTCGGCGTATGCCATGTGCAATGGCATCAGAGAGGAGCTCTATCAACGCATTGTATTCAGCGATGTTGTTCTTTGATCGGCCAATACATACCCCTCTGAAACTTACTAACTCGCCGCTTGGATCAAAGATGGCCCAGGCCGCAGAAGATAGGTTCCACGAACTACGGCTTGCTCCGTCGGCATATCCAACAAATGATTCCAATGGGTTTGACATCTGTAACAAATGCAAAAGTGGATTACCTAACCAAAAACGATTGCTCTTAGCGAAAAGAAAAATGTAACAAAAGCATAGGGGTTACTATACTGAGTTAAGCATAGTAACGCTTAAGGTACAACCCATTGCGGGGTTGCGCCAGTGGAATCCCATCATAATCCACTAACTCGTAGGCTTCTTTTGCTAATACATGCTTAACAATATAGGGGCCCATCCATAAAGACTTGAACTTACCTGCTCCTAACTTGTCGGACTCTTGGTTGTAAAGTAAGACCAGGTCACCTTGTGAGAAGACACGGGGTTTGACATTATTGTCAAACTATGCCTTGACTCATGTCTTATGGGCTTCGTTAGCCAAGGCAGCATCATGACAGGTTTCATCCAATTGGATTAATTCCAAGAAATGAGCCTCCTCTTCTGAAGTTCCAGGGAGAAGGTCGACTGCGAGCTTGAGGGACGAGATTTCACACTAAATTGGTAAGATTGCTTCAAGGCCATACACCAACTGAAAGGGTGTAAACCCAGTCGCATTCCTTATCAATGTCCGGTATTCCCATA
Source organism: Pinus taeda (assembly GCA_000404065.3). Classification (NCBI taxonomy): domain Eukaryota; kingdom Viridiplantae; phylum Streptophyta; class Pinopsida; order Pinales; family Pinaceae; genus Pinus; species Pinus taeda. The sequence goes on along the minus strand of APFE030638550.1, from coordinate 218,788 downwards.
AGGTTGAGTACAGGATCAGGTGCCAACTCCGTTTATGGGTTCCAATCATATTTTGCAACATGCGCTTGAGGACTTTGATAACTGCTTCAACATGTCTGTTAGCTTGCAGATAATACGGAGTAGCGCTGACGTGGGACAGTCCTAATTTGGCAGCCAACTCAACCATCATGTGATTTTGAAAATGTGATCCATGATCTGTAACTATAGCTTTTGGAACACCGAATATGGAGACTAAATGATTAAAAATGAAAAGAGCAGTCATTTTTCCACTTTTGTTTAATGTAGGCATCGCCTCGGCCCATTTCGTAAAATAGTCGAATGTGACCATGATATACCCATGCCCCCCGGCCGAGGTGGGGTTACAAGTCATGAAATCTATGCCCCATTTGGCGAATGGCCCAACCGCGACTACTGGCTGCAGAGGTGCAGGTGGAATTCTGGTTTTGCGATCAAAGATTTAACAAGCATGGCAACTTCTGACTACGGTTATGCAATCCTTGAACATGGTTGGCCAGAAGTATCCTACTCGTAAAATCTTTTGAGCGTAGCGTAACTAGATTGATGCCCCCCACACATGCCTAAATGACAATCATTCAGGAATTTTTCGGCCTCCTCATGGGTGAGGCACCTCCGCGGAACTGTATCGATACCAAGACAGTAAAGTATATCCCCGATGACAATGTAGTCTTTTGCTTGGTATCAAGTACGTTGCTGCTCTGAACGAGAGGTATTAGACCTATATGTTTGGGTCTGGAGATAGATGATTATATCTCCATACCATGGATCGCTTGAAGATATCAGAAACAAAGATTCATTCACAATTGTTGCATTGGATGTTGAATTGTTGGACGATGATGGGAGATCGCATAGTAAATCCGTGAAAAGCAGAGCTTTCTTGGATTTGGATTTTACGAAATCTAGATCAAACTCTTGAAAAATTTCTATCCATTTGGAATATTTTCCCCCCAGTAACTGTTGCAACAAGATATAAGTCATGGGGTTGCAATCTGACAAAATGGTAGTTTTTCGAAAGAGGATGTAGTGTCAAAATCTCTGTATCGCTTGAACAACTGCGAGAGCTAGATTTTCAACATAGGAGTACTTAGTTTCTGTATCATTTAAGTTTCGACTTAAATAATAAATAGGATGTTCAATTCCATTGTCTTCTTGAACTAAAACCATTGCTATGGTCATATCTGCTGCAGCCAGATACAGGTTATAGTCTTTTTGATAATCAGGAGCATACATTAATGATGCTTTTATTAGGGATTCCTTTAAAGCATCAAAGGAAGCTTGCGCGACCTGATCCCAGATGAAGGGTACTTCCTTTTTCAACAGACGAGTATAACGTTTAGCAAGTTCAGCATAATTTGGAATGAAACTCCTCAGAAAGTTTGCTTTCCCTTGGAGTTTATGAATCTGAAGCAAATTTGAAGGTGGAGGAAAATCAATGATTGCCTGAACCTTACATGGGTCGAGACAAATCTCGTCGTTCGAGACCACAAAGCTAAGTAAACGACCAGAATTGACACAAAACACACATTTGTGTGGATTGAGTTGTATCTTGTAGTGTTGGCAACATAGAAATATCGCTCTCAAGTGCTGCGGATGATCGGTCCGCTTTTACGAATGAGCCCGAAGATCATCGAGATATGGTTAAACAATGTTCTTGATGTCATGGAAGGCATAATTCATTGCCCTATGAAATTTCGCCCCTGCGTTATTTAAACCAAAGGGTAGCTTGCGGTATGCGAATGTGCCCACGGACAAATAAATGCAGTCTTTGACTGGTCCTGTGGGCAAATATTTATTTGATTATACCCAAAAAATCCATCCATAAATGAAAAGATTTCACATCTGGCACATTCATCAATGATCTGGTCAATAAAGGGTGTAGAGTAGTTGTCTTTTGGACAAGCTTGATTTACATCCCTATAATCAACGCACACTCTAATCGTTCCTTGTTTTTTCATTATAGGAACAATATTCGATACCCAATCGGTTAAAGGAACCGGGTAGATAAAACCAACATGGAGAAGTTTTTCAACTTCCGAGTTGATGGCAGCGGCTTTCTTGGGGTACACCTACCGGAGCTGTTGCCATACTGGTTTGACATCTGGATACATCTTAATTTTGTGTTCAACTATGCTCGAGTCAATGCCTAGCATTTCATCATATGACCAAGCGAAGACATCTCTGAACTCGCGAAAAAGAGCGTAATATATTTCTAGTTCTAAAGAAGAACAAGATTTTCCGACATGAATATTCTCTACAACATCTGTTTTGGTCGAGATATTGATGGCGATAGTCTCTTCAATATTGGATAGGTTCTGCTCAGAATCCACCGTATTTACAGTATTTGATAGAAAATCAAAAACTGAGGGATGATCAAGGTCACTGGAACTATCTTCCCTGAAGATGAGAACGATGGTGGTAATCTTCCCATGGTGCCCTGTCAATCATCATTGACTGAAAAATTCCTTCGTCTATAGAATGTACTTGCGACCAAGGAACTGAAGGGGTGCCATATTCCTTAGACCTATCTTTCCAAATGCTTGATGAGAGTTGATTTGAGTTTGCCTCCCAAGCCGGAAACATTGATTGCTACAATATTTCTATTGGGCTCGGGGGCAATACCTTTTGACGATCCATGCAAATATCGTTTTCGGACATCTTTTGAACAGAAGATACCATATTGCAGGTTCCCACCGTGGCGACTTCCGTCAGATTGTTTGGAGGCGGTAGGGCAAAAGTCCCCATTAATGTAGGGTCTTTTAGTAGGCGAACTCCGATATTTTGAAGCGAATGAGGGCTTCCATGGATCATTGGAATGCTTCCCGTAACTTGCAAACTGTTGGGGAGAAATGTTTGTTGGTCAATGATTGTAATTCCTCCTTGGAAAGGAAATGCAATCTTTCTGAAGTACGTCGACACAACTGCAGCCATAGCATATATCTAGGGCCTTCTCAGTAGGATGTTGTAATCGAGGTTTCCGTCGATAACTTCAACATCAATTTCTACTGTCTTGCCCCCCAGTTCGACTTGAAAGTTACTTAAAATCCCGTATGGAGCGTATGTTCATCTATCAAATTCTTTCAACGTCGTTGATGATCGTGACAAGGGTGTTGAGCCTAAAGTCTTCCAGCAACTCATCGACATAATACATGTAGATGCTCCCTCATCAATAATTGTTCGATGAACAGTTTTGTTGAGGGTTTTCACTCGAATAAGGAAAGAAAGTTGAGCTGGTAACTGAGGGTCATATCCTTTATGATTAAAGGCCACAAGATTGGAATCCGCTAGGTCAACCCCACCTATCGCTGATAATACAACCTGCTTTTGGGAGGGGCAATTTTGCAGTACCTAAAGTGTCGACATAGCGGATGGCGATTGGGCCAAGTCCTCTACTATATTATAATTCTATGCTACTCTAGCACGAGGATTAAATGTCGATTTGTGTACTACTCCCTTTGGTGGCTTTATCATTAGCTCAGGAATGATGGGTGGCACAACTTCAGTCAAAGTTGTTTTCGAACTACTAGGTTGATCAGTAGCCTTGTTATTCGACAGCTGTGGATTCCCGTAATCTTTATTCCTTGTCAATATCAAAGCATCATTTTGCTGTTTCGAAATGGACAACATAAGTACTTGGGATGGGGAAGCATTATCACTAGCAACCAGATTGGTTCCCTGGTTTGGAAACGGATCAGTCAATACCGCCAAGGTTTTTGAACTCTTAAAGAGTTTCTTAACTTCAGCTTTATGTGGAAAATCTCTCGTCCAATGATCCTCATCATATATCTGACACCCCGCAGGGGGTTTCCTTTGCCCATAAGGGTTTGCAAAAGATTTTTTAGGAGACGTCCCCTCCTGTTTCTTCTTTTTCCCTTTCTTTTTCTTCTTGCCTCCCAGTTGCTTCGGTTCTTTTCCTTTGTCAGTCAACACGACATTTACCTCCGAGGCGAGAAGTTCTTCATTTGCATTTTGATCAGAAATCTTATGGGCTTTCTTAGTTGTAGCCTTTGTCGATTTCGTGCTTGTCGTACCTATCACGCCATCGCTGGCATGAGAGTCCTTGTTTGATTTAGGATGAGGAGGAACGAAAAATTCTGGTCTAAGAGCATCAGGGATTTTGTCATAAAGCGTGCCAGACTGAGTATAGATCAAGTCTAGATATTGCGCACGAGCAATGACTTGCTCTTCAGTGATGACCCCTCCCTTTGCCACATCTTCTTTTATAGAAGGTAACAATGACTTAATAAACCATTCAGCTAACAGCTGATCAGGAACATATGTTTTTACCATTCTACGACGACGTCGCCACTCATGGATATGATCAGATATATGAGTGATTAGTGTTTGTTTGAAATTGGTAAGCAGTTCTGTTCCTGTTTCGTACCTTATGGGTAATTGAAAATGGGTTAAAAAGGTTGTGGCAAGGGTGTTGAAGTTATCAAATGAAGCTCTAGGCAATTCAATGTACCATTTTGCTACCGGACCAGTTAACGTTCGCTGCAAAATGTGAAGTCTAATCAAATCATCATTTAGAGTGTTGGATGAACACCACAGATGAAAGGTCATCACATGATTCGACGGGTCTTCACCCGGATTTCCATTAAATTTAGGAATATCTGATGGAAGTTTGTGAGGAATCGTCAGCCACCAAGGGGCATAAGCAATTGGATCGTTTGTTAGCCGATTTAGATCCGATAACTCTAAAGTTGCCACGAAGGGCAACTGTTGATTTAGGTTCGGCGAAGCATACCCAGGATAAGATGGAATTGCCTGAGAAGTGGGTATTTGCATACCAGCATAGTGCATTTGATGCTGATAACTTTGGTAAGGTTGATGGGCATAACCACTATGAAATGATTGATATTGACCGCTTTGATTATACGGCTGCCCATTACTTGCAAATATTGTTGCTTAGATCCTTGGTAAATTTGTTGGAATTGCGGTTGTTGATATTACACCAGCCATGGTTGTGAAACCATTTGCTGTTGTCCAATACTGGCCATTTGACCAAGATGAGGGGTAATAGTACCTGTTTGAACCTGGGCCGCTCCGGTTAGGGAGCCACTAATCGGTGATTGCGGATGTGTCGTGGAGACAGGAGGCTATTGTATTGCAACCTGAGAAACTTGAGGTTGGCATACAACAGGAAATGCTTGTACTTGTGACACTGTCACAATGGCTGGTGTAGTGGGGATATTTGACACAGGTAAGCTTTGTTTCATTGAGTATACAACTCTTGGTTGCTGAGGAAGTATTGGCACCCAACCGCTGGATGTAATTCCAGCATGACCCGAATTCTGTTGCGAACTCCCATATGGTTGTTCTCCCAGAGGAAATAATGAAAGGGTATACTGCCCCCCATATGGTGGCATCCAGTGCTCAAAGGAACGATTGGCCTTTGGGGACAAGACTGCCCAAATTGATACTATTGTGAAGGATCAATTTGTTGAGACTCAACATAAGAGATTCCATATATTATTCCGGATGAACAAATGGGAACAGACCATACTGTCGAAACAGTCCCTGGATGGACTCCATCTAGCGGTTGAGAGCTAGTTGGGACAGATGGTATACCGGAAAACATTGTTGGAGAAGCAGCAGGAGGTTCTTTTGCTGCTGTGTCAGATGACACAATCTTAGATGTCGACGGTTGTTCAGACATGTCTGGTCTATCGAAGAGATTTCCTAGCAATTCTACAAGAACTTGCGATGAAGGGAGACTAACTTCTAATGAAGAAGGATATAGGGTGATCCCGGCTCCAAAATGCAATGGAGTACTAGACGAAGGATCCTCCACAATCTCTTCTATAGCAGTCAAACCAGGTGGGAGAGGTATTTCTGGTGTCGAAGAAGGTATAGGTTCTGCAGCGATAGATGTTTGGGGAATAACACCTTCCGAATCAGCTATATATGGAGTCGGTTCAGGACTAGAAGTATTTACCGTTACACTAGGATCAGTTCTAATGTCCTCTTGTGGCTGCGGAATTTCTTTTCTAGAGGCAGGGATACTAGAAATGGTTGGAGTAACTGGAGTCTCTGAAGATGTCGGAACACTTGTTCCAACCAAACCAAGGGACTTTGATCCGGTTAAACGAGTTTGCTTTGTCCATAATAGTTTCGTTTCCGGAGTCAAAGCCGATTGACTCGTAAGTCTTCACGAACAACGGGGTTTCGATTGCCTTTCTTCCACGATTGTGGATTACCTATCAACTGAAAATAAAGGGGAAAAATGATTCCAAATTTAATGAATTTTAGACGCTTTGACACAACTTGCTTTTTTCAATTTTTAAGAGTCGAGAAAAAGAAAAAGATGACTCTAGTCGCCTTCGATTTTTAATGAGCCTAAAGTGACAAGTGCTCAGATGGACCTTTTCTTTTAAGGAGTCTAAAAAGGAATGGAAGAGACTACTCTGGAAATCTAGACAGAGGGATTACCAAACCAATCGCAAAACTATAGAATACTTTTTACGGTACGGCAGTCAATCTTCCCGAATGATGTGTTCAGTGCATTGCGATTGATAGGGCGACAGACACGGCTTCCTAAGGATAAAGGATATAGCCTGCTGTGGTCTCCCAATATATACTCGATGGTACGTGGGAGCACAAGTCTGTACTGGAACTTGTCATCTCAAAGGGGAGGAATCACCCAACCTACGATGAAAGCGATAGTTACCAGGCATTATGACGTCGGAATACGTCTCTAGCCTAGACTTCTAAATGTTGTGCGTTAGGTTCCAAAGCGTTTTTATGTTCATTGAATTTATTTTATAGTTGATCTTTCTTAAGAAGTTTTCCTTTCAGGTTCACCACATGATGTAGATATACAATTCCTAAAATGCAATCTAAGATGATAAACAAACATTTAATCTTCTTTTTGCGATGAAAATCCTAGCTACTAAGGAAAGAGAAGCGAAATTCTTTCAACAAAGAGCAGAGAGCACACACTAGATGCACTGTCCTAAATCAAAATCAACAAGCAGTCTAAATGAAAATGCACGTGCATGTATTTGTTTTTCTCTTTCTTAATGTGTGAATGGAAAAAAGAATGCTAAGTACAAATCTGAATCATTTCAAGCGACAGTACTAACGATTTTCTCTTCAAAAGACGAAAGGAAGATAATGACGACACTTTGCGATTTTGAACTTGAAAATTGATTTCGACACTTGAAAAACTACTAATTCAAATCAAATACAAGAATAATAGTGTAATCGACCATCAACAACAATAGAATTCTTTTCTTTGACTGAAAACGACACTTGCGACACTTCCAAATCAAAAGACGACAGCTTGATTACGCTACTTCTTTGTAAAGGAGAATCGTAAATGGTGAACAATACATAAAAACATTTACAATTCTTTGTACTATGGAGGTTGAATCATGCAAAGGAAGGAAGTTTCCATAGAGGTATACTGATCACAGACAGCAAAAATCCCAAATAAAGTTGAAGAGAGTGAACAAAAAACCAAAATCTGGAAGCAGAAGAGGTCTTATATGCTCATCGCACCTATAACACAAGGAAAGAGAGATGCATCTCACCTACTGCACACGGGAGGTGTGATGCATCCAGATTCCCAAGAGGAGAAGGTGCGATGGTCCAGGGACGAGACTTCAACTTGGTTCTGGGTCACAGTTTGTAGCTTAGTTCAGGGATTTAGGTCGAGCTAATGATAGTCAGTAAATGAAAATCACAGGGGCTGATCTAATGAGGCTACTTGAGCCACCACCAGGGCAATTAGGATGTTTGAAAATCAATTGTTCAGTTTATAAAGAAAACTCAGAGATAGACTGAAGCAGCATTGATCTACTTTGCACTTGCATAGAAAATGCAGTTCAAAGGCTAGTTGGCTTGACTTCAGGCTCCATCTGTAAGTTTATAAAGCAAACAAATATAGACAAGCAAACAAGTTATTCGCTCTCCAGTGGAGTCACCATTTTGTTATTGGGAAATCTAGTGTCTATGCAAAGCTACTAGTCCCACTAAGATGGGTAGCTATCTTAGAAAAAAACAGATTAAGGTTACTTTCATTTTCCTTTATGAGAAGTAGATAGGAGGGGAGCAAAGAATACCAACCTCAATCTTTCGCTTGGTTCTCTACTTGTTCCTTCTCCCCTTTGACAGATCTTTGTCGCTCCTCCCTTAACCACTCCGCTTCAAAGAGTACCTGGAAAGTCAAAGCAACATAATACCTTCAAACTACAGAGATCTACAGTCATAAACAATATAAGACCAGATATATATTGACCACATACATGCATATATTAGCAAACATACAAGAATGTGGAGGAAAACTTGAATAGCTTTATTGATATAGAGATTAGAAGAGAGGGTTACAACCCATTGATCTGACCCAGCGTCGTCCTCTCAGCATGAAAGCCCTTCTTCACCTCATGGAAAGCTTAGATCACCCAACACTATAATATTGCACCAAGAAACCAAGAGCACTTCCTTACAAGATACAAGATTCTAGCCTTCTGGATATCTGGGATGAGGGATCCATATATAGATGATTGTAAGAGGGTGAATCAGCTTCTGGGATTTTGATTAGTGTCCTCCCTCTGATAGTTCTTGATTCCACTTGGAGATTGATGATCTCTTACTCATCCCTGGGTGAATTCAGAGAGGCAAGTGTCATAGGAGAAGTTTCTGGAAGATTCCATGTTCATCCACCTTGCAATTTGTCTCTGCCATTTGTCTACTCTCGCCCATCACACCCTACAGAAGGGCTTTCCAATATGCCTCGCACTTTTTACACTGAGCAGGTGAGATGCATCGCACCCTTAGCACTGGGCAATCTGTATGGTCCAGTTTTGACCAATTCTGAGCAGTTTTTTGTGGAGAACATCTGGGAGACGATGTAATCATCTGACCTTGTTCCTTTAGGGCATGAAACAACACTTTTAGGGACTCAGAAGCCCTTGGTTTATGGACATATGTGATTGGGGTTGCAGTGCCCAAATATGTCTATAACAGGATCGTGGATGGGGAGTACAAGGACAGTGACAAAATGTTGTGTAACAGATGCCCCCTAAAGCGTGAAGGTCGAATTATATTGAGGGGTGAAATGCTTTACAAGTGGATGCAGGGAACTGGAGTCTGTCGTCGGAAGACATGCAAGCAAGCATAAATACATATACATCACGGAAAACTCTGACAAATGATACCTAAATCATGGTATGGACACAGCCATCCAGAGAATGATCATGTAAATGGATCCAAGGCATGGACACAACCATCTAATAGAAAGGATCATAATGAAACCTAGGTATGGTCGTAGCCATCCAATAATGAGAAGGATCACATATAACAACTCATGGTATGGTCACAACCATCCATCTGAAAGAGACATGTATATCAATATGATCATGGCACATCGCCTCACAACCTGGACTTGTGTAATCTGAGCCCCAGGTCTTGCACTCCAAACGACCCGATCAAAGTACAAATCCTAACATGTGAATGAATGTGGTGAAGTCAAACATGCTAGAAAGTCGCTTGATTACTAGTCAATGATGTGAACCATTAATAAGCATGGGAGAAAACACCAATAATGGTAATGGCTCTCAAGGTACTAGTAGCATAGTTCACGGAATGTGAATAAAGGAACTAATGTCAAACACCCGTGAAATCACCCAATCGAAAGCCAATGATATGAACTTGTCATCGAGTGCGAAGAATTTGCCATTATGGCATGCAAGCTCTAAGGTATTGGAAGGGAATCTCTTAGCCAAATTCCTAGATAATGAGTTGAAGTCGATAGGAAGCGACCATGTTGAAGGAGGGCCATGATGTATCCCACATCATCGACATGAGACAAAGGGATGTAATGATTTTAGATGATATAAAGAATCAAGAGTAAGTGTAACTGCAGAAGAACTAACTCTTGAAGATATCGACGACACAACTCCGGAGTTTCGCAGGCTTTGGATCCAGAGGATCGGTGGTCATGGTGATGTGGCAGAGATCAAATAGAAGGAAAAAATGAACGACACAACCCAAGAAGATCATTGATGAAAAGGAGGATATCCCAACCCGACACGAAGCAAAAAGTGTCATGTTCAGGAGTGAGCTACCGACATGACTGATAGGATTTCCAATTTTCCCCCACCATTTATGGTAGGTACCCCAATTATTTTTTATTGCAAGCTTGAAGGGGATAGCATGTGCTTGCACTATAAGTTCATTCTTCGGACGAATCCTACCTAGTAAGTTTAATGATCCCTAGGAAGGAGAAGCTCATATTCGTCATGGTGATGAATCCAATGTCGTTGAATGTTTTAACGAGTCTGACAAAGGGGTAACTCGGTACCTTTTCATGTTTAGAGAGTTTGAAAAATACACGGAAAAGAAAACTCCACATGGTGCCTTTTCATACATTTGTGTCTCTCGAGCCCAAAAAGGTAGAAAACGATACTTGAGAGAACCGCTTGACCATTTCAATCAAGGAGTACCTTTTTCGTAAATAGTTCATCCCAACCCGAAAAAGGGGTAAACGTATATTGGGTAGACGATGTTTCACAACCTTTAATAGGTTCAAAATGATAAGAGATCGGTAATATTTTCGTGTTTAAAGAGTCGGAAAATAGCTTGAAAGCGGACCCCCCATTTTTTTTCTCTTTTACAAGTCAAAACGGGAAAAATACTCAATGATCTTTTCATTTGATTTTTACGAGTCAAGAAAAGAGTTGAAACGTGACTCCAGTACCATCATCAATAATCTGTCACCTGTTGTTGCACAAAAGGTAAATGCATTATCCAGTTTCTGAGGTAAAATAAGTCAAAAATACTTTAAAAAACCCTAATATTTCATGAAACATGAATAAAAGGAGGAAAAAGTAATTATTTTTTACCATTTAACATTTTACCTTTGTGTGAAGAGCTTTTTACCCACGTGTGCCCTAGTTTTTCAAGAGCAGATTGCGGGAGATCTGGGAGGCCATTCGTCGAGCCGTGAGTTGCAAGTAAGAGCCAAGAGCTTAAGCTCCATTTTCATGCTTATTTTACCTATTGTTAACCATCTTTTGGATTTTTTAGGAGATTTTGACAAAAAAATCGCCCTCGGTCGGTGCAATTTCCAGGCACGGAATCATGCCGATCGAGGGTTATTAAGACTGTCAAGCGTATTGTTGGTACTACTATTTTTAAAACAATTGTGCCAATGCCGTGAACAATTTTTTTCAAGCTTTTGCCTAATTTGTCTGACTGAATCCAAAATTTTCTAGTCAAAGATGTTTATTGACTTGATTGTATGACTTTTGCAAGGAAAAAATCGTGAGAAATGGTGGATTGGAAGGAACATGAGCATGAGGACATTGACACTCAAGCAATGGTAGACCCAAATTGCTTGAATTCTCTGAGGAATTGTGGGCTCCTCAATTTCTTCCTCACACCAGGTCTCAGGCTCAACCCAAATTGCTACGGTATCTAATCAGTCTCTGGGATGTGAATCAAGAAGTTTTCATGATCTACGACCAAGAACTAGAGTTGGAAACTTCAGAAATTTATTTCATCACAGGAATGTCCCAAAGAGGGGAGCCCGTCAATCTATATGGGTCAAGGCCTATTGGGCAAGTGTGACCATGTTACTTGCAGAACACTGCCCAAAAGCACTCAAATCAAAAAGTGGCAAGATCGAGATCATGACTATTTAGGATCTTGTGCTGAGAATGTTATTGTTGACCATAAACAAAGTGGCTGGGGCCTAAGCGCAACTTGAGACCAACAAGTCGAAGTTTCAGTATGCTATCGATTGTACGGTGCGCAACATGAGACAAACAAGTCGAAGTTTCAGTATGCTATCAATTGCACGACGCCAACTATATTCAATTGGGCGGAAACTATGTAGGTAAACATGAAGCACCAGCTATCAAAATCTAAGGCGAGAAACCTGAAGTAATTCTGCTATGGGTCTGTTCAAGTGACCTTCTTCCTGGAGCGGGTTTCGTTGTTTCACTACCAGTCGGTTGAGGTGGAACCGTCATTGCCACGAGATCCACGGATGGTCCGTTGGAGTGCATTGATGCCCAGGATTATTGGGGGCCAACAGATATCCTATAAGCCTGCATTCTTCTCGTGTCTACAACGATAGCTAATCGTAGTAGAGGATTGACCCTACAATGGTACCGACTTCTGTGGTGATCTAGATATGTCGCTCCCAGAGGGGGAGGATTATGATGATGGAGGTAAAAACAAACAATTTTAATTTTTAATTTTTTATTGTTTTTGAAATATATGTGTTCATGACATTTTGATTTTATAAATGCAAAGGTTGGACCAGAGAGTCCTACCGAGATGTCCCTGATTGCTAGGCATGTTGCTCGGTAATTCAAAGTCACTCTTTATCAGGAAGGAAGCGATAATCAGGAGGAGATCACGCGGAACCTCGAGGGATTGATCCACAGTATCCTAGAGTATGCCTGGAAGGGTGATGTCCCACGCCAGTATCAGGGGCATATAGTGGGGGTATCCAATCAGATCTGTCGACTGCTAACTCGCATAGTCTGATCAGTTACATGCTACCATGAGCATCATGATGTTTAGTTCATAGGTCTAGCATTCCACATTTTTTAGGCCTGTGAGCCATGGATGTATTTTGAACACACATATTATTTTTTGGGGTTTTGATATATGACAAACATTATATATATATATAATATATATATATATATATCTATATATTATATATATATATATATTATATATATATATATATTTCCTTTCTTTCTATGGTACAAATGTTTTGTTTTTTTATTTTCACATGTTTCTTAAATGTCTATCCAGCACATAATTAGCTAATGCATCTGTTAATGTATTCATGTGTTTAGGAATATGATGATATGTAATCTAATCAAAATTTTTCTCCAATAGATGAATACATAGATACATTCTCAATATTTGAGAGTTTCTGATGGAATATTGCCCATTGAGTTGAAGGACGGCAAGCTGTGAATCAAGGTTGACAACCAATTCCCGGATGTCAAGAGCAATAGCTTCTTACAAAAATTCAATAACTGCGCTATACTCAATGATATTATTAGTTGTTCGACCTAGAAAAATACCTTGATGATTAATCAACTCACCATGGGGGTCATAAATGGCCCATGTCACGGATGATAGGTTCTAGGTACTATGGCAAGCACCATTAGTGAAACTGATGTGAGGAGACACTGACATCTACAAAGCAGGAAGAAACATAGTAAGCAGGAAAGTTGCTTGCAAAACAAAACACCAAAGGCACATTGTACAAAAATGAATAACACACTATTGTACAAAAGTAGCCATGCAAGATGACCTAAGCATAGTACTTTTTGAGATAAAGCCCATTATGGGGCTTGTCTAAGGGATTTCCCTCATAGTCAATAAGCTCATAGGCCCCTTTTTATAACACATGTTTAACAATGTAGGGCCCATGCCACATGGGTTCGAACTTTCCTTCCCCCAACTTATTATTAGCCTGATCATACAAAAGAACCAAATCGCCCTCATAAAAAGCTCAAGGAGAGATGGACTGATCAAAATGGGACATGACCTACTTTTCTTGTGCTTTGATGACCAAAGAAGCAAGATGACAAGTCTCATCCAGTCGTTCTAGGTACAAGAGGCGCTCTTCCTTAGGTGAGGTCTAAGGGAGAAGTTCGACAGCCAGCTTGAGGGATGGAATTGCACATTCAATAGGTAAAGTTGATTCTAGACCGTAGACTAGATGGAATGGTGTGAATCCAATTGCATCCTTGATCAAGGTTTGGTAAGCCCAGAGAGCTGAAAAGAGCATGAGATGCCAATTTGAATTGTGCATCCCAATGGTGCACTGAAGCATCGTGACCAATACTTTGTTCACAACTTCAACTTGGCCATTGGTCTGAGGGTAATATGGGGTTGAGCCATCATGGTGCAAACCCAACCTAGAAGTCAGCTCAGCCATCATGTAATCTCAAAAATGGGAGCCATCGACGGTGACAATGGCTTGAGGCACTCCAAACCTAGAAATAATGTGATTGAATAGAAATTGAGCAGTCATTTTACCATCCGCAGAGTATGTAGGCATCGCTTCGGCCCATTTGGTGAAATAATCCATAGCAACGATAATATACCTATGCCCCCTAGCCGAACAAGGGTTACAATTCATATAGTCGATGCCCCATTTGGAAAAAATACCAACAGTAATAACGAGGTGTAGGTGAGCGAGTGGGGTGTGCATCTTACGCTGATAAATTTGGCACTCATGACACTTGCAAACAACAAGGATGCAATCCTTGAAAATGGAGGGCCAAAAATAACTAGCGTGAAGGATTTTTCGAGTAGTAGCATATCTAGACAGGTGACCGCCACATGCGCCAGAATGATAGTCATTCAAGACTCTCTCAACCTCCTCGAAACTGAGACATCGACGAAGAATTGAATCGACATTGATGCGGTATAAAGTATCTCCAATGATATGGTAAGGTTGAGCTTTGGCAATCATCCTTGGTCAACGTAGACCGAATAGTGGATGTTTAGAGATACACGATTATATCACCGTACCAAGGGTCGAGAGTGCTAATTAAGAAAAGAGTCTATTCTAGGAGCTTCTCATTAGCACCAGTAGGAAGAGAATCGAAGGGAAGGGAGAAAATCAACTCAGCGAAGGCTAGTGATTTCTTAGATTTGGCAGTAGTGAACACCAAATCCAATTCTTGGAGGATGATAATCCACTTTGAATACTTTCCCCTTGGTCACAGCCCCTTGATTATGAGAACACGACTTTTCGATGTCGCACATGTCTTCAAACTCGTCATCTTCAGAATGCTTGTCCTCAAGTTAAAAAAGACCCCAAAAGAAAAAAGAGACAACCTCAAAATCCAAAAGGATGGAAGTTTTCATAAACTTAGGAAGCACAAACAAAAGGAGTGGAAACCACAGGAAACACCACAATTATAAATGATCAGAAATATGAGGACACTTCACAGAAGGATGAGGCCAAGAATAACTCTGTTTTCGTACCAATATCTTCAATTAGCAACAAATTGAGATGTTTACTTCAAATTGAGGTGTTTACTGCAGAAAAAGAAGTAATTAGTACCAAATGAACTCATGTATCATAAAGTTCAGATTCATATAAAGAAGTTCCAATAAATGTAAAAGAAACTCAAATGACTATTGTATCATCCACACCCAACTCTAGTGCTTGGTGGAAAGTGGAAAAAAAGAAAGGTAGAAAAGAGTAAACTAGTGTAACTCTCTTAAGAGTTCTTATTGATCTTGAATACCAATTATTTATGCATATGCTTTCATAGCATCTACAATATGTAATTTTGTTCAAAATAAATAAAATTATTTTTCCTTGGGAAAAAAAAAGTATATATGTGTTTTTTTAAGAAATTACAAATTCAAATATAAAAGAAAATTAAAGTATGTACACTTCCTTTAATTTTAATACTTAAAAAATAGATTATTTTATTAAAGATATATAAATTAATGTTTTATTTAATCATAATTTTAAAATTAGATTATTATATTATTATTTATTATAAAATTAAACTAAATTACTTCTTTTATCCAAAATTATTCTTTCTCATTAAAATGAGATAGCCAAAAGTATTCTTCCATTAAAGCGAAATAGCCAAAACTTTTTTTGGTTGAAAAATAGTCCTCTAATTACCAATAATTTTATTTAGTATCTTTAATTGTAACAATAACAATCACTTTTTAATTTTTAATTAATTAATTTTCTATATATATATATATATTATATATATATATATATTAATATTTTAATCATTATAATTTAAAACCATAAAATAACTACTATTATTATTATTATATTATTATATAATATAATATATATAATATAATATGATATAAATAATATTATTATATTAATATATATAATTTTATAGGTTATGGAGCTAAAAACATTGACACTTTTCATCATACGCCAAGAGTAAAGAGAAAAGTAAAAATAATGTATTTTTTTATTTCCTACACTAGGGTTGATGTTGACAACTAATGGACTTTTGCTGGTCTTAACGCATCTTTAAATTCTGTGACTGTCTTAGGCCAAAGTATTTTAAACTCAAATTCTTATCCACCCTCACCCTTACCCTTACCCTTAGTAATCTTTCTTATTTCTTATCGACCCTTGTGATATAATAGGGTTCTTTATTTTCATTAATGTGTTAATCCTTTAACCATAAAACTTATATACTTAAAATAATTACATTCACAATAAATAAATAATCAAAAGTCTCAATCCACGATCAAAAATGACCAATCAATCAAGAGACTCAATCCACCTATATGGTTCAATCTGGTCATAACACTTTTGCCACAACTACGATAATAAATAAAAAAAATAAAAACACAAAAAGGAAATGAAATGATTGAAGTAAATTAAAATAAGTTATGAAATCTAACATATAAGATTATCTCTAAGATAATAGCTAACAAATTGAAAGCTTTTTTTAAATAATAGAATAATTCATGACGCAGTGACTGTTGCACAGGGATGCATGCACAATATTAAGTCAAAAAATATGAATGCTACAGTGAAGAAGGTAATCTTAAAAAACATTATGATTGCTTAGATTAGGGATACCTAAGAATGGTGTTGTTTAAAGTGGAATAAACTCTAATATGGTTGAATGGATCTTGGGGTGTGTGTCTACAGTTTGCTATTCAGTAATAACAATGGATTTCCATCCAATTTTTTTGCAGCACATAGAGGACTTAGACAAGGGTATGCATTATCTCCTCTCCTTTTTATACTGGCAGATGGATGGATTAAGTTTAAAAATAAAAATAAAAAATTTGTGATCATTGGTGAATTTGAAGCCTTGAAATTTAGCAGTCGTGTCACAACTTCTCATAGTTTTTTTGTTGATGATATCTTGCTGATAGGTATGATAAAGAGATTCAAATGGTATTCACTATCTTCAATTATAAAAATGTTTGGGATAACCACAGGACTTGTACAAACTAAATAGAAATCTATTATTCTCAATGGATCATGTAACTAGGATGATATTAGATATATCCAGAACCATCTTGGAGTAAGTGCAGAAAATCTAGACAAGGGTATGAAATATTTAGGGTATCAACTAAAACTAAGATTCTATAAAAATGTTGATTGGATGTGGCTGGTGGAAAGATTCTATTTGAAGATTAAGGGATGGGAACATAGATGTTTATCTATGGGAGGACGTCATCCTCACACAGTCAGTTCTTACTCAGCTGGGGATTTATTGGGCACACTTGTTCTGCATTCCAAAAATGATTATTAATTTACTGAACCAAGTAATGGCAAGCTATATATGTCTCGAGCAAGAAGGAACTGGAAATATCATTTGGTGAAGTTGGAAAATATCACTAGACCTAAAATTTTGGGTGGTTGTGGTGTTCTAAATCTAAAGTTTTTTGGATGGGCACTTATTTTAAAATCTTTATGGAGAGCCATCAATAGTAAAGGCATATGGGGAAAGTTGATCCGATCTAAATACATGAAGAATAAGGAGTTTTCTTTTTGGTTCAGATAAGGAGCAATTGGGAAATAAAGCGGCTCACATATTTGGAACAATTTTAGCAGGGTCAAGAATACAATCTTCCAAAATATCACATGGTTCTTCAGATCATGCAATAGAATTATGTTGGGAAAAGACTGCATTATAGGAGCAGGTGAGGGTCCACCTGGGATAGTGGAATTAATACAGCATCTAAACAAAAGAGGCATTTATATCCTCAGTCAGCTGATCAGTGACTGGAATGGTAGCATTCCAATTTGGCTTGATTCCTCCCAACTGAATCTCACTGATCAGTATAAATTGGATTGGTTATAGCTTGTTAAAACATTAAAGCAGGCAGGGATATGTTATGACAGCAAAAGGGATTGTATAACATGGACTCGTAAAAAGAAGAACACATGAGAAATAGAGGTGGAAGACTGCTATCTCAAAATATGCCTGAAGGAAATATAGACTGTGGAACATTGTTAGTTTCACAGATTTGGCAAATTAATATTCCAATAAACATTGTAATTTTCCTTTGGCTAACATGGTAGAACAAGAATCTCACATGGGAAAACTTACAAAAGAAGAACCACCATGGTCCTAGGATATGCTATTGTGCAGGCATAATGCTGAGGATAATGAATACCTATTCTTACATTACCATAGATCTATTAATATTTGGAAACACTTCACCAAAAAGTTTCAAATTCCATTCATTCATTTTAATACGATTGAGGAGTGTTTAAAATGGTGGAGCACTCAGAGTAAAGCTAGGCAATTTCTCACTCTGATTGTGTTCTGGGAAATTTGGAAAGGTCAAAATCAACTGATTTTTGGTTCCAGTAGATGGGCAGAAAAGGTAATCTATGAACTCGTAGAACATTGGGTTGTATCGAATCAAAATGTAGACATCAAGGGAAAAAAAAGACAGAGAAGGGGAGACTTCATATCACCAACTACCCAATGGGGTTTTTTGATGGGGCAACTCAAGGAGGAAGATGTGGGTGCAAATTCTGGTTACAACTATCAGAAGAGCAAGAGTTCCGGATACATTAGTATGTGGGAGAAGGAACACACATGAAGGCAAAAGTTGTTGCTTTATGGGGTTTACTATGGTTTATTAAATTTTTGGATATCCCTCAAGTACACATTTTTGGGGATTCCAAATGTATGATAGATCATGTTAAGGGGAAGAACAATATCCAACAAAATTCTCTACAAGGCTGGCTGAGGCGTATAAAAAGCATATGGAATACCTTTCAGCATCTATCCATTGAGCACATTAGCAGGGCACATAACAAGATCGCGGATGGATTATCGAAGAAAGGATTACTAGCCACAGAAGAAGGTATGTATATCATGATAAAAATAGGATCAAACGAGACAAAAGTAGAAAATCTAAAGTTGGCGAGATAGATCACTGAAGATCATACAAAAAAGAAAAACATCAATGCAGATAAGTTCATACAAAATCTTTGTTTCTTTTTGTTTAAAGTTTTGTAAAATTTTTGTATCTGGTTTTGTATAGAAATGATAAAGAGGAATGACTACTTTAAGATAGTGATATACATAACATGTAAATGCTCTGAGACACATCCTAGTTTTATAGAATCTCTTAGTGATATATTGTGAATGAGGTAGAGAGTATATAGTTTCACAGTTGTTGCAAAAATTAGAAAACAGTTTCAGTTGTATATAAGAGGAGTATCTATTCTCCCATCTAGTCGAGTTGTGGATATCACAAGGTTTATGAGGATGATATGTC
Organism: Pinus taeda; assembly: GCA_000404065.3. Taxonomy (NCBI): domain Eukaryota; kingdom Viridiplantae; phylum Streptophyta; class Pinopsida; order Pinales; family Pinaceae; genus Pinus; species Pinus taeda. The sequence continues at coordinate 199,528 of APFE030638550.1, read as the reverse complement.
CAGCATAAATATGTAATATTTTAATCATAATATAAAACAAATAGTTTTTTTTGAAGAAAAACAAAATCAAAATAACAAAATCACTTACTGTATGTTTACTAATTTTAAATTTTAAATAATTAAATCTATTTTATATGTTTTTAAAATATAGATTTTCACAATTACTTTTTATTTCCTGGGGATTACTATGTGTTTTTGTTGAGGTATATCTTGAAATCTTCAAAAAAAGAGAGCTAACTAACCAACTCAAAAAACACATCCAAACAAAATTAGCGAAATAAACGGAAGTCCATGAAAGAACAACAAATTTCCATTAATTAAACCTCTATTTGCATGTCGAGGTTTTAGTAGGTCAAAATGGGGCATTCTCGAGAGCCCCGCAGTCAATGCAAAAACAAGACTGACTAGACTATCCCATAGACTGCAGTGTATGCCATGAAAAATTTCAATTCGGTACGAATGCCTGTATAAAAAACCGATCATATAAAACCATTAAATAATTTTGACACATGTACAGTGAGAGAATAGTTTGGGTGGTTTAGTTATAATAATTTGGGTTAACAATATCTGTTTCAAAATGGAAATAAAATGAGAAAATCCAAAAACGCTTGATCATGGGCAAGTTTAAAATAATAAAAACGGGTATTTTATGAGATAATGTTGAGTGAAATAGGAGCAACTCCCATCAAATCAATTGCTATGGTGTGGCTCATAACATATCTAAAAAGAATTGAGCAAATGGGAGTAGGTAGATGGCCTAATGTTATCTTCAATGAAGGCATGAGTGAAAAAAAAGAAAACATGGATGAAACAAAATTACATATGGATGCAAAAGTGGAATATCTACCTCAATGCATGTCCCACAAATAGCAAGGTGCTAAAGGACTTTGTTATGGAGAAGTTTCGTAAACGGGTATGGGGAAAAGAGTTGGGTAGAAAGAAAAAGTACTACACTGAGGAATTCAACAATAAGTGTGATCTACAACAAAAAGAGTTCACTAGAGCTAGCATTCCGTGGAGGGCAAAGGTTCTTATTGCTCAATTAAGAACCAACTCGCATCAACTTTGGTGTGAAACAGGATGGTGGAAAAGGCCTAAAGAAGCTTGGGAAGAATGAGTGTGTACAGTTTGCACGTTTGGGGTAGTGGAATCGAAAAAACATTTCATTTTGGAATATGATGCATTCAAATACATCAAAGAAAGTTATGGGAATATGCATTGTCTTTTCAATGAAGAGATTGTTGGAAAGTTAGGCCAGCTCATCATCAATTTGAACAATAAAAGGATTGAGTTGCAAAAGATGAAAAGTAGGGAACTAATAGTCCCATAGACTATTTTTAGTGTGGTGGATGTTAAAATATCATTTCATAATGAATTAGTGAAAGCAACCTTGATGAGGAAAAAGAGTAAAGAGTATTGGACATTTTATAGACTTGAACAAGTCAATGGGATGTTTGGTATTAGGAATCTATACAGACTTTGGACAAGTCAATTGGATGTTAGTATTAGGAATCCATTAAGGACAATATATTTTATAGATTTTGGACAAGTTTATTGGATGTTGAGTGTTGTTGCTTGAAGTGTATATTAAGGTATAACGTTTAGAGTAGGGATCAGAGTGACAATTTCTACTCTAAGTATTGTGTTTTAGGTGTAAATTTCAAGCGGAAATGCTACGAGTAGGGGTCGTCACTTTGTTCTTTACTTTGAGAATTTCTCTTTAGGTGTAGACTTCAGGCAACAACACTGAGTATTATGAAGTTATTGAGAATTTTGTAACATAATTCATAACTTTTATGTGAAAAAGTTGATGACCAACATTTGAAGCCACAACTCTCGAATAATTTCACCTAACATCCACATTTTTCCTACAATGACAAACCCCTTTTGACAAAACTCATTTGAGGGTTCCCAAATCGAAGCATATATTCATCTTGGCCCTTGTACCCATGGGAACAAAGAGTCCAGACACCATGTTTACACCTTTACCGCAAGGCCCATCCTCTATGATTACTAAAAACGCTGATGTGGTTCTAATTGTAAGATTTAATGATTAAGTTATAACCAAATGAAGGTTTTAAATCTCTCGAACATGTTGATGATCCCCCATCTCTATGCATTGTTTAGTTTTTTTTCAAACTTTTTAATAAAACAAAATATGATAGTTAATCTATGTAAAGCTGTTGTTGATGTAGAATCTCATGTCTAGTCTTTTGTTTTAAATTTTTAATAAAACAAAATATTATGGAATATGAGGATTACAAATGACAAAGTGTTTTTTATTTATGCGATTCTTGTAAAAATGTATTTTTTAGTTATTTAAATTGCATTTTTTTAATATAAATAATTGAATAAAACGAGGCGTCTTCGGAACGGGTTCGGAACGATCTGTTTCTCTGCGAATGGGAACGGGTTGGTAGGAGTCGCTCCGTTCCCTCAAACATTTAAAAGTCCAAGTTCGAACAGCACGTTTATGCGGGCCATGGCTTAGGCCAGATTCGAACGAGCGACGAAACAATCCGAGAAATGCGTGAAGATTTTGTACGGGTTTGAAATTTTTGCTTTGCGTATAAAAATTAAAAAATTTGACACCTTTCATCATAAGCCAAGACTAAAGTCCAGAGAGAAAGTTGAAATAATGTATTTTTTATTTCCTACATTTCTGACAACTAATGGACTTTTGTCTCCTTGCTTTTCTTAGGCCAAAATATTCAATTGATCTGCACCGACCATTAATGTCGTGACTGCGCAACGGAGAATCTTCGTTGTGTCAGAGCCCTTTTCCGAGATATGCGGTACAATTTTAAAGAAGTGGCACATCAATCGTTACAAGAAAAAATTTAAATTCAAATGCACACTGTAACTCGAAAGAAGCCCTCAAACTTCCTCCCCCTTTCCTCAAGTGACGGAGTTGGATGTGACAAGCCGTGTGTCAAAAGGACGATTCCTATTTCTAACTCCATAGAAAAGTTATTGTGCTTGATATGAGTTGGAGATAGTCCCATATAAAACGCTGTTTTTTTTTCTCTAGTCATCATCGCGCGGGTGTTATATCTGGCAAATCCTATTTCCAACTCCACTGCATTATAAATGCAGTCTGACATGCAAGGGGAATAGGGGTCTAACATGCCAAAGTCAACTTTGAGAGAAATATAAATGCAAGGCAACCCCTATTCTCCTTGCATGTCAGACTGCATTTATAATGCAGTGGAGTTGGAAATAGGATTTGCCGTTATATCTTGCTATCTCTGGCACATGTTAGGGCGTAATAACTTTTCTATCACATGAGTTGGAGATAGTCCCATATAAAACGCCGTTTTTTTTTCTCTAATCATCATCGCGCGCGTGTTATATCTTGCTATCTCTGGGGCATGTTAGGGCGTAATAACTTTTCTATGAGGTTGGAAATAGAAATCGCCGTGTCAAAAATAGCAAATGTAAACAGGTCCGCTATCTTTCTTCTGATTTAATTCCACATTCTGACAATGTGTTCTTTTGTTTTTCTTTTCATTTAATTTAAAATTAAATATTCTGAACATGCTTTTTTATTCTATTTTATTGCAGATTTTTTTTGAAAGCTCTGTTGAATTTAGCGTGATGGATGTTATTTTTGTAAAAGCAATAATATTCAAGGTTAGATGTTATTTTTAATGTTGAATGAAAAACAATAATATTCATTGTAAAAAGATGGTGTGTGATGTTTTTATGTTAGGTTTATATTTTAAATTTATTTTAATAAAATTTAAGGCAATAATTTAATAAAAAATAAATTTCATATAAATCAGTTGATTTACATTTTATGTATTATTTTTTATTTTC